>PVKM010003675.1:0-56163 GCA_004027735.1 Carollia perspicillata | reverse complement strand
GGCCGCCCGGGGCTCCCGAGCCTGGCAGCCACCTCGTTTTCCTGCCGCTTTCTCTCTCCGCCGCCTGCCGACTCCGCCCCTCTTACCGGTTGTGTTGAATGGCCGTCGACTTCCGCATTTCAATTTTCTGTGTTCTGGTTGTGTTATTGTTTATAAATATTTGTTGTCCTTAATCTTGGTTGTGAGAGGAGACACAGTGCTTCCACCTACGCCTCCATCTTGGCTGGAAGTCCGTTTGTGCACACTTTTATTTGCACTGCACTCATTGCATTGTCCCCTGAAGCCTTCTGAATCATCTGAATAGTTCCATGGAGGAATGTTCAAGCTTATCACAAAATTTGATGCTGATTAGTTACTCTACTTAGTCATTTTGAATGCAACAGTCACATGGTACCCATGTTCACTCAACATTGTCTACCGCCTCCACTGACTAGCACAGTAAAGTCATCCTTGTTCATGCATGCGCATTCCAGTCCACTCTCCTTGACTGGCATGTTATATCGATGTCATGCAAACCATTCTTGTTACATTAACAATGGCTGGGCTTTTTCTTGACAGATCTCATATTCTGATTTATTTTCTGTTGGTTAATGATTGAACTCTTTAGACAATTTTTAAAAAGGTTTTATTTATTTATTTTTAGAGAGAGGGAAAGGGAGGGAGAAAAACATCAGCCAATTGCCTCATGTACTCACCCTGACCTGGGACTGAACCTGCAATCTAGGCATGTGCCCTGGATGAGAATCAAACCAGTGACCTTTTGCTTTTCAGTAAGACACCCAACCAGCTGAGCCACACTGGCTAAGGCAATGATTGAACTCTTAAGCCTACTCTTATTTTTGATGTCTTCAAGTGGTAAAATATATCATTGTCCCCATGTACTATGTACAAGAAATGCTTTGGTTATTATTCATCATTTGTATTTCTTGAATCTTAGTAATTTCTGTACCACTATTACTTTTTAACCCATTATCCTTGTATAGGATACCTTAGTATTGTCTAGTAAGTTGCCTCCCCTCAACTTACATTTAAATATTTTCTTCAGTAAAATAAAGAATTTTGTACAATACTTAAAAAGAATATGTCTTTGTAAGGCCTAAACACATAGCACCAGTATTTGCCTAGTTGTGGAGGTGATATTTTCAATACTGACTTCAAATAAAGTAGTTTTGGAAGAGACCAGAATGTGAGGTTCTTTGAAAATAAAACTGAACCATCAGTTTCCACATGGAACCTGCCTTCCACTGCTGCATGGTGATGGTCAGTTTCTCAGGGGCTTTGGTAAGATGCTGTCAAGAACATCCTGTGTCTTTGGGAGGTTACTTCAAAGGGCCAGGCAGCCAGGTTCCCTGATAGCAGATAGCATTAGGAAGTGACTGAGCATGGCTGAGAGCTGATGCCTTAGAAATTCTAAGGAAAAACTCAGGCTACCTAGATTAGATGAGAACTTGAAACCCCATTTTATCTCTCCCCCACCGTATGGAGGCATTGCCACCCCAGAGACATTTATTGCTAAAATGACACAAACTTTCCAAAACACAAGACCACCCTTCTTGGCAATCCCTCCAAGCATTCAAAATTTCATTTACTTTTCCTTCTCATCTCTTGCAAAATAACAAGCAGATGTTTCTATCAGCCCTCATTTATCTGTACTACTGCCAAGG
The DNA here is from genome assembly GCA_004027735.1 of Carollia perspicillata. NCBI lineage: Eukaryota > Metazoa > Chordata > Mammalia > Chiroptera > Phyllostomidae > Carollia > Carollia perspicillata. The sequence continues at coordinate 54,499 of PVKM010003675.1, read as the reverse complement.
AAGACTGGCACATACAGTCCCAAAGAGCTAACTGTCCAATCATTATTTCTCTGGCTCAGGAGTGCACCTATGGTAGAGGGAAAGGGCATTTCAGAGCCAGATGACCTCAGGCTTAGTCATGGTCAGTCACTGAGTAAGCATATAACCATTGTAAAGTCATTTAAATTTTTCTAGGTTTAGTTTCTTTATCTGTAAAATAAGAGTAATAATGTTTTTGTCTTTGGTATTTCCATGGCTCAAATGAGATAATCCCTGAAAATCCTTTATAAACTGTAGAATACTATTCAAATATATGGGGCTGTTGTACTGTTGTTAAGGTCACATTTGAACATTGGATCTTCTGGTAGGTGTGGAGTTGAACACCTGACCTAAGGAGCCCAGAAAAGTAGCAGAGCTCTTTGATCATACCCCACTGGTGAGTGCCTGAACCAGCCCCATTGGACAAAAAGCAGAACTTCAACCCCTTCGTCATTAGCTCACCGTCTGGCACTTTATACTTCAAAACCACATCTCAGAGGAGGTTGTGGTGTGCTAATTAAATGTTCTGGCAGAGAAGGGAGGCTTTAAGCCTTCTTTTGCTTCCCTCTCTGGCCACAAGCTGCAGCTTAGAAGAGGAGCAAACAAATAAACCATTGCCGCTCACCCTGGAAAGTAAGATTTCCAGGAGATAAGTTGTAAAGCGAGTAATGAAAGGCCTACTGTTCTTCCCTTTGAAACTGGGGGATCCCTTTGTTTGGTGAATTAGTTGGAGAGAGACCCAATCTTTGCCCTCTGAAGTGGCAATGTGAAAGCATTATTTTTTAAAGTATAGGGCCCTATATGATATAACTTTCCTAGAACCCCATTCACCTTACACAGTTCGGCTTTTAATAACTCACAGTCAGTCACCTGATGATTCTAGGAAGCTACTTATGCTTCACGAGACCCTGGATAGAGGACAGCCAGCCTTTTTGCCAGCTCCACCCGCCAGCCAGTCTCACAACATAACAAACACCCTGGGCAGCCACACCTAACTGGCCAGTGATGAAAAGGGACGAGAAACGTCCTCAGCCCTCCAGCCTTAGGTGGATGCTGTTATCATAGAGCTTTCTCAGGCCCCTATGGTAAGCCCTTACCACATGTACAAGGAAAGCCTTACAGACAGTTGGGTCAGTGATGTGACAGTGTGTCACAGGATGTCCTAACTCAGTCCATAAAGTAAAGGCAGAGTGAGACGTTGATGAGGTCACAGCCAGAAATGACAACAGGACTCAGTAGGTCTGGGCCATGAGGCCAGACCAGCACTGCGGACAGATGTGCTGTCAAAGCTAACTAGCCAGGTTTCCCCCAGCCAGGCTCAGTGCCTGTGCTCTTTGCAGGCTTGTGCTTTTCGCTTGGTTTAGGTGGGTTCTCCGACCAACATCTTGTCGTGCTGGCGGAGGACTGACCCCCATGGGCAGTCTGCAGCTGGGCTGAAAGGTGGGTTCTCTGAACAGAATAGGGCAGGGGTTTCTAACTCAACTTTGTATTTTTCTGAGTCCAGACAATTGCTTATTATGGGGCTTGTGCTTAGTGAGAATTGAAGGAATAAGTGAGAGGCAATCAGGAGGCTTGGATTCTGCTCCTGGGGCCCTTTGTTACTCTTCAAAATGGGTTCACCACACTGCTTCTCCCCAACTCTCAATGTAATGGTAGTAAGCAGTAGAAAACATTTGAAAAATACCTATTTTGTCTCAGCCAAGTGAATCCTATGCCAGCATTGGCAAAAGTCCCTCCGAAGAAGAATTATGTTCTCCCTCTTATATTCCTGTGGTATTTTTATATAGCTATATTCCAGTGGCACTGATCACACTTAATCATACTGGAAAAAAGATACTTGTCATCCCTGTTAGCATATGAAGTGTACAATGAAGGGAGACCTGGAAACCATGTCTTATCTTGGTGTCTCAGACTTTAAGGATGCCCCTCACATGGCCAGTGGGCAACAGTCATGGTAGACCAGCCCCCTCGTCAGTCCACTGCTCTGCCCCATGTCATGCTGGAATACAGATATGTCTTTGGGGTCTGCAGGCTCCTGAACCCCAAACCTCCCACTTGCCACAAGCATTGTACAACATGTCTCATTTCTGCTCACAGGGTAATTGTCAAGAATAATGTGACTTTGGCCTGAGCACTTCTCTTCCAGGAAGCAAACACGTACTTTTAGAGAACCAGAAGTGTTTGATCATCTCTCAGTGAACACTACACAAGCTCCTCCTCTCAGAACTAGACAGGGCCCGAGGTGGCCACTTGCCTTAGGGAAGGCAAGCTGTTCTTTCAGCTGTTGCCACGTTACAGAATCCACAGACTCACACCCTCTTCCACAGGCACCATATGCACACTTATATATTTTGAATGCACATGTGCACACATGTATGTGTGTGCACGCATATGCACATGTAAGCAGTTGTGTGTTTGGGCTGCAGCTTTCCCATCCAATATAATGGGAGTAAACCTTTTTGGGAAATCTAATGAGATAACTAAGTAAGACTACTAAGATGACCCTGACAAGGCTTTCAGAAGTAAATAATTATAGACATATACTAATTGGCCCCCATTTCATGATGGATGGAAGCCAATCAGAGAAATGGATTTTCCGAGGACAACAAAATACTGAATGTTATCAGACAGCTACACCAAGTGAGTCTCAAATCTCTGCTGCTCTTTTTTAAAAGGAAAAAACCACCTTTTCTTGGGCAATGGCCGAAGGGAGAGGTGGAGTAGAAATAGACAGGACTGGGCTCCAAGGAAACACATTCTGCCAGTAGGTGTCGGTTACCTTAGGCCAGTCACTTCGCCTCTCTGGGCTCTGTGTAATTAGGGCATCGAACTGAATGAAAGTGAAAATTTTCCACTTCTGTCTTCTGTGCAGATCCCCTTCACCTCTCTGACGAACAGGGCCCCTGTGAAAGAGCCCATCCGAACAATGTGTTTTCACATAGCTCGTCTTCACATGGTCACTCCCTGATTTATTATACTAACTTCCTCAGCTTCGCCACTCCCTCATCATTAAGTGAAATTTTTCTTGGTTCGTGATTCCTGGAGGAAGGTCATGGTGATCCGTAAGACACAGAGGTGAATGAGGCCAGTGGAGTTTTCCTGTGGCTGATGGAAGAATCTACCTTCACCTTGCTCTCCTTTTAAGAGGCTGTCAGAAATGCTTAAGGTATACAGCCCAAAGAATATCAGTGGACTTTATAATTTGAATTAATGAAAAATGCATCTTCATACTTGAAATAAATTGTCTATTATATATCTGTTGATAAAGTAATGGAAATGTACTGGGTGGAGCAAAAGTAGGTTTACAGTTGTCTGTATAGAAAGTAATATCATAATGAATAAATAATGATAGAAGAATAAACTCTATTTTGCATAGTCACAACTGTAAACCTACTTTTGCCCCATGCTGTGTACCTTTGAAAATGGGATATTTCAGCTGCAGAGACCTCGAGGAGTTCTTAAGACAACCCCTTGTTTACAGAAATCTCAACTCAAAGGACGAGAAATGATTTACTGAAGGCTACATGATTTAGTGGAGTGGACTGAATTAGAGCCCAGTGATGAATCACCATAGGAGACTGAAGTGTGACAGAGAAGTTGGGTGGTGGGTAAGTGGTTGACCTCCTTTTTAAATGTCCCTGACGGCCTGCATTATACAAACAGCCATAGTGCTAATAAAGAGTTAGATAAAAGGAACAAATACTAGGTGTGGCCTTTTGGTACTTATAAATCTTCTTTATGCTCTAGATAACAGAAATCTATTGGCTATTCCGTTGCAAACCAGGAACTCGGATGCAGAAAGACAGAAGGGTATATGTAAGGTCAAGGCAACAGTACTTTCCAGTGATTGCTACCTGACTATTTACAGAACTCATCTGTAATCCTCCTTACCAATGTGAGGAGTAGATAGTGTCCTTCTGAATTTGTGCCCAAGGAATTCGAGGCTCAGGGGGTTCAGGAAGTGTAAGCAGTTGGCCCCATAACATACAGCTGGTAAGCGGCAGGATATAGAAGAGGAGCCTAGTTCCTCTACATGAGTGAAAAGAAATCTACCTGCAAAAACAGACATATTTAAGGTGAACCCACTGATGGGCTAGGCCAGACACAGCGTATGTTGTAAACCAGGCACTCAGTAGTTGAAGAACAAAAGAAGAAGCAGAGGGGCAGCCGTGCTCAGCAGCCTCGCATGTAGCCGTGCCTTGTGCATCTGCCCAGAGCACGGATTAATCCGGCCTGAAGATACAAAGTTGGCAGCCAGCGAGTCCTGCTTTACCATGCGCGTTGACTGCTGTTGCTTCAGTGTGTTCTTGGCACTGCAGATCTCAGAATTTCTCATATATCTTTAGTCTTTTTAACAATTTAGCTTGACATATGCCCACATGTTCTTCCTGCTCAGTCTGAACGTGTGCCATTCGTAAACCATCAGCTTGCACACACGCCCAGCCACCACGAGAGCCGTGGTGCCTGACTCCACAGCCATCGCAGTCCATGGAGACAGGATGGAGATGGCAAACTCTGCATTAGGAGGAGTCAGTTCAAAAACCGAGAGCTCAGTGTACAAAGTCAGATGATCTGGAGGTGCTTTTTCATCCTGTTGAATAATTAACGGCGAAATTCTCTGTATCTTAAGATTGTTTAATAGCTGTCGAGTCAGTTTCCATTTCTGAAAAAAAAATAATGTTAATGTTTTGCATATATCTAGGTGCTTCTAAATAATGGCATAGAAAACGTGACTCTGACAGGAGAATTAGGGCCAGACCTGCTAACCTCATGACAAGGCAAACATAGTTGTGTGTTTAAAGTGCCATCGTATTTAGAAGCACTTTTATCTATTCCTCATGTAATTAATGGTAGCTGACATTTTTGAGTACCTAGTATGTGCCAGATTATGGTTTAAACATTTTAAATGATTTCACTTGATTCTCACAACTGTATAAGGTGTGTGTCATTACAGTTTCCTATTTAAAATGTAGAGACTGAGGCACAGAGGTTTTGAGTAACTTGTGCAAGGACACACAGCTAGGAAATGACAACATCAGAATTCAAACCCAGGGCTTGGGGCATAAATGATATGTACAACTACCCTGGAAAATGTGTTGTTTTACTCCCATTCTGCAGAGGAGAAAAACAAGCCCCAAAGTGTCAAGGAAGTTTACCAAGGCCACCTGGCCAATTGGAGGTAGGACTGGAACCCAAGTCTGTGACGTTACGGCAGTGTGTTTTCTGAGAGGTGGGTCTTGGAGGAGAGACTGTGGGAGGGTGACAGGAGGGGTCCCTCCCTTTGCGCAGACAGGTTTTAAGTCTTCCAACAGCAAGGGAGTCTCCAGTGGGATTGTCCTGACACTGTACGCAGTTGGCCTTGGGCTATTTGCTCAAGGTAGACAAATAAGAAACACAAAGCAACAGCGGGGAAAATCAGGCTGCCTTTTGTCTCCAGCAGGCAGCTGGCAAAGCGCTGACCTTTCAGGCTTCAAAGGAGGCGTTTGCTCAGTCACAGACGGCCTTTCGGTGACTGGAAAATGTTAATTGCCACGCTTGGGCTCTGCCCCAGTGCTGTATGCATAATAGCCACAGCCACCATTTATTGAGTCCAGTTATGTGCCAGGTACTGTGCTGATCCCTACGTGGTTTTGAGCCCTTGGATAGCTCCTCTGATGTAGGTAACACTGTTATCATCCCCACTTTGCCAATGAAGAGATGGAGACTCAAGAGAGGCAAAGTGACTTCTCCAGGGTCGTCTAGGTAGTAAGTGGCAGAGCCAGAATCTTTTCACTGTGCCTGTTGCTTCTCAGAAATCAAGTCCAAGATGGAATTTCTGTTCTGCCTTCCCTAACTGGTCTACTAACAGTTTTCCTAACTCAGGGATGGCAAGTCCATCTTTCCAGTTGCTCAGGATAAAAACCTTGGAATCACCTTGACCTCTCTCCTCTCCCACACACTCCATACCAATCTGACAGGAAATTCCACTGGCTCTGCCTTCAAAATAGACCCAGAATGTGACATGCTTCACTTCTTCCATTGCCACCACCCTGATCAAAGCCATCATCACCTCTGCAAGTACTGAAATTTCTTCTATGAGTCTCTCTCCTTCTATCATTGTTCCCCAGTAGCCCATTACCAATGCAAACCCCAAGGTCTCAAAGTTAAAACAAAAGTCCAGTCAGGAGGCCACCTCCAATGACTCTGTTTCTCTGGAGGGAAGGCCAAAGGCCTCACAGGGGTCCACACAGCCAAAGAGAGTCTGTGCCCCCCAAGACCCATGACCCTACTACCTCATCTCCTACTAAGTACTTTTGGTCCAGTCTACTCCACCCACCAACCTTCTGGCCCTTAGTCAAGCACACCAGAACACTGCCCTCTTGGGGACTTGGAAACCAACTGTCCCCTCTGCCTACATGTTTTTGCCCCAGGTAGTCTCCGAGGTCACCCCCCACCACCACCACCACTTCAAGATTTTACTCAATCTTACCCTCTTGGTAAGGCCTACCCAGCCTGCTTCCACTTAAAATTGCAACTCTCCTGTCTGTAAGCCTAGTCTCCCTTAGCCTGCTCTGTGCCTCCCATACCACATAGCACTTATCAGCATGTAAAAAACTGTACATTTCGTTATTTGTCTGACTTAGTTGTAGACACTAAATGCTCCATGGAAGACTCACCGAGTAGAATGGAAGTCACACAAGGAGAGAGGTTTTTGTTTGTCTGATTCACTGTTGCATTCCCACATATAAAACTAAAACAATTCCTGATTCTTCATAGGTACTAAAAAAAAGTAGAATGAATGAATGAATGACTAAAAAATGAGAAAAGGCTCTTTTTCTGCCCTTGAGAGAGAAGAGACTGAAAGAGCAGTGGTGCGCATGTGTAAGGACGTGTTCTTAGACAGGGTCCTTCCCAGCACTGACTACACAGGCCCTGCCTTCTTGACCGGCCTCCAGGTCTGGGAGGACTGAGACAGGTGAGAAAGTGCTGGAAGCTCTGTGGCCTGAACATGCGGAGGAAACAGGATGAGCTCATACAGGTGCCAACTGAGGCTGGGTCTTGCCCTGGCTATGGATCTCAAAGTCCTTTCCTTGTCACCTGGGACGAATGTACAGGCAGTATAGCACTTGTTCTAGAGAAGGCACTCTGTCCCTAGAATCAAGGCTGCTTTAAGACTCCTAAATTGCATTCCCCAGAGGGTAGGAGCCGGAACAGGCTTCTTAGCACATGCCAGGCACTTCCCAGTTGCAAATCAGTATCTCAAAAATACCATCCCCTGGCTTACAGTAGTTGGACTTACAATTTTTTGACTTTACAATAATGTAACAGTGATACACTGAAGAAAACTGTGCCTGCTAAACCATCCACAAGTGTCAGTGCCCCCATGCCTCCTACCAGCCATTTATTCTTAAGCCTTATCAGAACAGAGAGAAATTGATGACACTGTTGGTAGCATCCCATTATCCAGCAATTGATTTTAGTTCAATGTTTCAAACATCCTCAGGCCCAGTGCGCTTTCAGCTGTATGTGTTAGTGGTGGGTACCATACGACCACATGAACTGTTCAACACTTTTTTATAAAATAGGGTTTGTGTCAGATAATTTTGCTCAGCTGTAGGCTAATGTAAGTTCTGAGTGCATTTAAGGTAGGTTTGGCTTGAGTTATAATGTTCAGTGTGTTAAATGCATTTTTGAGGTAAGATATTTTCAACTTATGATGGGTTTATTGGGTCACAACCCTGTCATAAGGAACATTTGTATTGATTTTGTTACTTTTCTTAATGTATGAAAAACAGGAATATTTACATTCCACCAAAAGTTTGCAGAGTCCCAAATTGAGCTCTATGATGCAGCTTTCTGTAAAGCTATAAGGAAACCTCTCTTTTTAAAGTGGCTTCTAGAACTTCAGGTATGGCTTCGATGGTAACTATTCCTTTGTTCCAAGCTTTTCAGATGTTACTAAGACTCCTAACTATTTTACCTAAGATATCAAAAATCCTGCCAAGAACTCTTTTCTAAAATCCTATCTACAGCCATGGCTGCTGTGGCTCAGTTGGTTGGGTCATCATCCTGTAATTGAAAAGTCATGGGTTCGATTCCTGGTGAGGCCACATAACTAGGTTGAGGGTTTGATCCTCCATCCTCAGTCTCTGGTCTGGGTGCATATGGGCGGCAACTGATCAATGCAGCTCTCTCTCCCCCTTCCTCTCTCTCTAAAAGCACTGATTAAAAAAAAAAGTCCTTGGGTGAGATAAATAAATAAGTAGGTAAAATCCCATCTACATAGTTTGTAAACTGACCTTAAGGAGATTGTTTCTCCATCGGAATATCCAGATTCAGACACTGTTCACCTGAAGAGGATGGAGACAGATAGTACTCACAGGACTCACACAAGTGGGCTGTGTCAGAAGTGCACATCATACTGACATGTCCTGAAACCCCTGCCAAGAGGAGCAGCTGTGAAAGAACAGAAAGACCTGAAATCAGGAGACCTGCATTTGTGTCTGAGCGCTGCCTCTTACCTGCTGTGTGTCCTTAGGCATGTCACTTCCCTTCTCTGAGTCTTGGTTCAATGCTCTAGAAAGGGAGGCTTATAACGTGTGCCTTCCTCGCACTGCCTCATTAGATCTCAGAAGTTCTTTATAAACTATAAAGTTCTGTTCAGATATGAGGGGCTTTTATTCGAATAAAAGCTCCTGCTCCATAAGTGGTTGGCAGGGCGATGTATGATGTTTCAGAGGGGAAGGAAGGGGGGTCCGGCAGTGCCAGGCTTTCCCCATGCCTGGGCATTCGGGGCTGCTGGAAGGCAGCTGTGTTTGGGAAACCTCCTTCCCTCTGGTCCTGGCAGCACACTGGGACATTATGTGGCCCATGTAGACTGGTCCCGATCTCCAGCTCCTTCCATCATAAATGTCACTAAATGTCACTTAATGTCACAGAAGGAATTCACACCCCTGAACAATTCAGCTGTAGCCCAAGGCAAGGCTTTGTCTAGGTGGCATCTCTCATTTATTCATCAGCTTGCTTAAGGAAGGAGAGCTGAAGTTGTTTGGCACTGACAAGGAGAACAATGCAGCAAATATTTATAGCTCTACTCTCACATCTGCAGGGCTTAGCTTGGCACTGAGCATGGCAGCAGTAAGAATAGCAAGGGAAAATAAAAACTAACTAAATAAATAAATTCATGGAATGTCTAAAATACTACACACACACACACACACACACACACACACAAAAACAGCAAGGGGGGCACATTCCCCTTCAATTTAATGCAAGGGGTACACGGTGAGCTCTGGGCCAAGCATGCTGCTGGGCCCTATGGGGTGGGTGTGGGGTCAGGGGCCTGGCTCTGGAGTGGGAGGGAGGGGTTCAAGCCTTGTCCTGTCTACAAGGAGTAAAAGAAGGGAAAAGAACTTCGAGTCTCCTTGGTCCCTATTCTGACTTTGTCATCTCTAGTCACATGACCTTTGGCCCATCTCTGAAACTCGGTTTCTCCCCTGAAAAACTGTAACAACAGTAGTAATACTTAACACAAAAGATTAATCTTGTAGGTGTAAATATGAGCTCTGAGTGAAAGCCCCTGGCACACAGTACGCAGATACACAGTCAACACTTGTTGTTTTGAATCTTGTTGGAGTGGAAAGACAGCCACATGGGAAACAATTAAAGAACAATGCAAGGCAGCCTATGATAAGGCGCTGAATTAAATATCGCCAGGTGCCAACCTGTGTGGCACGGACAGCTGCGCTCAGCCCCCAGCAGTGCTGGAGAGTGCCGCTGACAATAGGGTGTCTGTCTGATTTTGCAGGAGAGGAAGGGCCCTCCACCCACCATGGAGCCATTCTGTCTGGACAGAGGAAAACGCCATCTCCCCATGTACCACCCGTTTCTACATCCTCTTTGCTGAACTGGGCATTGGAGGATTCTTTCCCTTGCAATTCAGTTTAAATGTATTAAGTCCTTTGGATATAGACCTGTAGTAGGCTCAAAATAGGTAAAACACAGACCCGTTCTCACAGAGCAATTGGAAGACAGTGTGCATCTGCATGTAGATAAAAACTCAATGTATACATTTTGTAGCTATGGATACAGGTAGATATACATACAGTTGACTCCTGAACAATGTGGGGTAAGAGGCACTGACCCCTATGCAGTAAAAATCCATGCATAACTTTCGATTCCCCCCCAAATTTAACTACTAATAGTCTACTGTTGACCAGAAGCCTTACTGATGACATAAATAATCGATAAACACATATTTTTTATGTTATATGTATTATGTACTACTAAAAACGCCAGAGGAAAGAAAATGTTTTTAAGAAAATCGTAAGGAAGAGAAAATGCATTTACAGTATTTATTGAAAAAATATATATGTGTGGACCTGCACAGTTCAAATCCATGTTTTTCAATATCAACTGTATATATAAATAAATTCTTTACGAAAGAAGAATTATGTCTTGTGACAGAAGCCAATTCTGGAAGATTAGTTTCCAGAATAAAAATAGAGGAAAAGGAAATGTGTGAGACTAAAAGAAAGCAATCAGGAAGAAAGTGACTTTGGAGGCTGGTTGGACTAGAATGAGGCAGGGGGTTAGGTAGGAAAGGCAGGGGTGGAAAGCAGCAGACACGCTCGGGCACTGGAGCACCCGTGGTGGCTGAGGTGGAGGCTGGGGCCTGATGGGAGTCGGGTGGAGAGAATTCTGAAAGGAGGTTGATGCCCAAGTATGGAGAATCTTGTGTAGTTAGGTGAGGCCTTGAGCTTAATTTCCTCTTTGACCATGGAGGAGAGAGGACCTGAAAAGTGCTTTGACAAGACTTTCCCCCAGCATGGAGGAAGCAGCAGAATGCAGAGAAAGGGAAGCAGAAAAGCCTGTGGGCTCTCTCAAAACCAGGCAAAGGGTGAGGGCCACTGGAATAGAAATGAAGAGGGGACAAGGAGATACAGTTCAGAGCCAGCCTCCACCTGCCATGGCAATGGTTTGGGTATGGAGTGGTAAACACACGTGGCAGCCCTCCCTTGTCCTCAGAGCCCCGCCTGCCCTCTCTCCCTCCTCACACTGCCAAATTCTCTAGAGAATGGGCAGCACCTGCCACCTCCGCTTCCTCTCCGCCCACATTCTCCTTCACATCCGGCAGTGTCCCCACCCCTACCCTGCCCAGAAATGGTTCTCTTGAAGGTCACCAAGGCTCTCTCCATGGACAAATCCAGGGGCCTCTTCTTCGGTCCCATCTTCTATACAGAATTTGATACTGTTGACCTTTTACTCTTTGGAATCCTTCCCTCTTGGCTTCTGCAGCAAGACACTGTCCTGGTTCACGCCTACTTTCTGGCCCCTTTTCTTCCTCATTCTGTGTCCGTCCTTTCTTTCTTTTGCTCCCCCAGCAGAGCATTTCCCAGAGCATGTTTTCTCCTTTCTCTGTTCTCTCTCCCAAGTAATATCTCCAATCTCTTACCACAACTTCAACTACTTCTTCTCCCCAATCTGTGTTAAGCCTATACTCCCAGCAATGGACCCGCATTTCAAAGGCCTGTGGGACTTTGCAGTTGCATGTCCTGGATGACTTCAGACCTTTCCTTCAAGGTCACCTACTCCTCCTTACTTCCCTGTTTCTATTAATAGACCACCATTTCCCTAGGCACCTACACTCAAAATTCCAGAGCATTTAAAATGTTTCTCTCACTGCTCCTATCAGCCATCATCATTCTATCCTAGGATCTCATATCCACTGTTTCCGTCCACACCTCAGTTCCAGTCCTCCCTCAATCATGATGAGGGCATACATAGCACTTGCCTTTGGGTTACTCTGTATTCAGTCTTTCATCATGAACGCCTATGATCACCAAGTCAATCTTCCTCAAATATTATTTATGTTAGACAAACACTTTTCAGCACACTTTTGAGACACTATTAAGTCCTTGTCGTTAAACTTACTTCTGGGAAAAGGAAAAATTAAGGTTTACCTAACTCATATACTACTTGAACAGGCAGATGTGAAAGCCAATAATAGCCAAAAAGTAATGTAAGATAATATAATACAAATGTATTTTAAAGAATACAGAACTACTGAGGGAGAAATTAGTAACTAGTGAGAAAAAGTGGGAATTCTTCAGAAAAGCTGACATTTAAACTGGTTCTTTGTGATAAATAGGGGTTTAAAAGATACAGAGGAGGAAAGTTGGATTTAAGAGAGAGGAACAGCAATTTCAAAGACAAAGAAGCATGGAAGTACATGGCTAGCAGGAGGCCTGGCAGCAGACTGGGTTTCAGAGGGATGTTGGTGTGGCTGGAGACATGCAGGAGAATAGTGTGAGGTCTTGCATGTTGTATTATGGAGTACAGGCTTTTTATTAGATGCAGAGGGGTGTCAAGACGTTTCTTAGTGGGGACATGGTGAGAGTTTAGCCATGAGTAAAAAGGAAATCAGAAGTGGGCCATGAGTCAGGTCTTGAAGAGCAGCATGAAGTAGATGAAGGTGAGTGCCAAATCCTATTACAAAGTAAGTGACACTAAACATCACAGTAAAGTCAGTCAACAGGTCACATTGGAAGATGCCAGGGACCTTTCAGCAGACTCCTGACAAGCATGATTATGGAGAAGAGAAGGTGCTAATGAAATGCAGGAGATGGGGCTGATTTAACTCCAGCAGATACTGTTTTCTCAGCAGCTGGTCTGTTTCTGAGGACATGCTTATGCTTTTTAGACATGATATCTTAAAAGGCTGAGTATGTCAGATTGCCTTCAGGACCATTACTCTGGTGACAGGATGGGGGATATAATAAAGGAGAAGAATACGGAGGCAGGAAAGTCAGGAGGAAAGTCAAGAGGCTTGTCCAATAGTCCAGGTGGGAGACAATGAGGCCATATGGACAGAGATGATGGAATCAAATAGTCAACAATCCATAAGCCTAGTAACCCCCAGCATCTGGTGTGAAAGAGAGGAAGGATCCAGGTCAACCTATATCATTTTGATTATGTCACTTATTTGTTCAAAACTCCCTTTAAAAATACCCATTTTCCAGAAGTGTTACCAAAACATGGAATACAGAAGATTTAGAATGCATAAGAACATAGCACCAGTTGACTGATTTTCATAGCCAGCAACTTGTTGATTCAGTTCTCTTTTGAGCCTGGATAAAATGAAGGAGAAACTATTGAGTTCTACTACGTATGTGGCACCTTTTTAATGCTTGATAACAACCCTTTCTGAGAACAATAGAACAGGCTCGTAGTGTTTGAGAAGCCACAGTATCTACCTATAATTTAATCTCATTGTTTATAATGTAATCACTTTTTCCGTTACATTTCTAAAATCTTTTAAGTATTTTGGACTATTCTTTTTACTTGTTTGAAAAATTTTAGAAGCATTCCCTTTAAAGTTAGGAAGATGATGAAGATATTTGCTGCTATTGCAAGTCTTTATTCAGCAGAATACAGTCTTGGCCAATGGATAAGTAACAAGAAAAAGAAATTAGAGGCATACAAATTGGAAAGAAAGAGAAAAATGATAATAAATACAATAATCACTTACATAACCTAAGAAAATCAACAAACTACTATGGCAGCCATAAGCAATCAGAAAATGTCTTTGAAAGTAAGTAGCATTTATTACAAGGTAATACACTCACAAAGACTCTACTAACAAAAATGCCATTTAAAGTGGGAATTAAAAGTTCTAAAGTAGAAATCGATAAAAATGTACAAGATCTACATGGAAAGAAATGATAAAGTGACTGATAGAATATTTTCAAAAAAATTAAGTAGAGGACTATATTATGCTCATAAATGAGAAACACATAAAAATTCCAGTTCTCACCAAAGTAATATATAAACTTTACATAATTACAATATGAATAACACTAAAATGTAGATGGAAAAATAAAACTATATGAAGGGCTTATATATTTTGAAAAAGCACAAAAATAGACTCTCTTTACCTGTAGATTTTAAAACATGTGACAAAGACAAATTAAAACTAGCATGATACTGGTGCAAAGAGGGGGAAATGTACCAATTAAAAAGAATAGAGGATTTGGCAACAGTACCCATACATGTAGGGGAACTTGGTTTATCATGAAAGAGACATCACAAATTAATACTGAAAGTGTCAATTATGTAGTAGATATTGTGATAGGGACATTGAAAAGCAAAGATAAAAATTAAATTAGAATTTAAATTCAAATTACTTACGAAAATAAATTCCAAGTGGATTAAAAGTGCAAATGTGAAAGGCAAAACTGCAGAACTATTAGAAGAAAAGTTGAAGACTGTCTCTGCATTCTTTTACTTAACAGGTTTGTTTAGCAAGACACAAAAGCATATAGCACCAGGGGAGAAACTTTGGATTTGATCACGTGAAAATGAAATATTTTCTTCTGAGAAAGAACTCTTTACACAAATTTGAAAGTTGCCAGACAGGGAAAATATGTTGCAAAACACATGACTGAGTGTAATCCAGAATATATAAGAAAGGTATGTAAATCTGCATGAAACAGTAAGGAAAGCCAAGTGCAAATGGATTAAGAACATGTGTAGACAATTGCTAGAAGGTATAAGCTGATGAGATAATGTACATAGGAATAGCTGACCAACTGACTACTGACTGATCAGGAAAATGCAAAATCAAATAAACCACTTTATACCTATGAAATTGGCGAAAATGAGAAAATAGATCCAGTATCAAGTTAATATCAAGTACTAGGAAAATAAAAACACACTCTGCAGGTGGGAGTGTAAGCCAGTGCAGGCATTTTTATATAAAATTTACATAATTTGGTCGTGTGCATGTGTACACTCTGCCCAGCAGTTTTACTCCTTACAGCTTTCCCCAAGCAGACATACAATGACACATGTGCACAATTATTTTTGTAATAGCCAAGAGTTGGAAAGAACCCTTGGAAACGAGACCAGACAGTTAATCTGAAAATCCAACCTGGTGCAAAATGGAGGAACAATAAAAATACTTTCTAAGGCTGAACAAAAATGGCTCCTTGACTAAAGGCTAAGTTAAATTCTCTTGACATTCTATTTCTAGAGTGAGTAAAGGTGAATTGCCTTTAGGAGATTTAAAACTATGTGTCTCAGTACCATACCTATTTCATTCCAAAAACTAGCTTTGAAGAGTATTATGAACTGAATTGCATTTCCCAAATTCATAGATGAAGACCTAACCCATCATTGTAGCTTTATTTTGGAGTTAGGTCCTTTTAAGGTAGTACTTAAGGTTAAATTAGGTAATTGGGGTGATCCCTAATCCAATGGGACTGGTGTCCTTATAAAAAGAAGAGACACCAAGGGTGAGGACACAGAAGAGAGGGAGAACGTTGCCGTCTGCAAGCCAAGGAGAGGGTTCTCACCAGAAACCAACACTGCTGTCACCTTGATCTTGGACTTTCAGCCTCTGTGAGAAAATAAATTTCTTTTATTTAAGCCACAGTGGTATTTTGTTACGGCAAGCGAAGCAGATGGATAGGAAGTGCATCTATAATTGATGGAAAATTACCAAGGAGGGTTCTGATACTTTACTTTTCAATTCATCTTACTAAAGACCACCATGCCAACATATGCAGGTCCAGTGCAAGTTAGTATTTTGATCTGCAAAAACTGTTCACTTCACCCTCCTTCACACCCTTATAAAAACAGATTTGCATCAATCTTTGTATTTTTCAGATGTATTATTATTTGTAGTTAATTACTTCAAGAGCATTCCTTATGTGTTTTCATGAGCCACTGACTCTCTCTGTGGTCTCAGGTTAAGACATTTTATTTCTTCCAATGCAAAGCCTTTTGACAAAGCAGTAATGTTGATTTGAGGACAGGATACAAGATGGGATTCCAAAGTAATGAATGAGAATCACTTTCCAGAAGAACTTTACAGATTAGGGTGGCAGAAAGTAGCACACACATGTGCAAACTAAGATTTTGATGAAGACCTTTCAGAACATGTGCAACCTTACCTAGATCTCCTGCCACCATCTAATAAAACCCACAGAAGATGAGGGCTGAGTTGGCAGTGCTAATATCCATACAGAAAGCTTGGACAGAAAGCTGCAATCAAAAGGTCATTTAGTATTAGGAGGAGTGTATTTTTCTTCAGCATCTGAAAGGCTTAACATTTCGCACTAAGGCCAAATTGCTTTTGTGTGTGAGATTAGCCTCACATCTGGTTTCATGCTCAGAAGAGACTTATGTGGCCACTACCAGGCTGGGTGGGGTAGGTGCCAATGATTCTAATTAATTCATCTGAGAACCTAGAAGGTCATAAAGAGTCACAGGAGAGAATAGGTGATATGTTAGGAGAGAGTAGCAACACTTGGTTGGTGAAGAAACTGAGGTTTGTAAAAGAGAAATGCTAAGGTCACTGACATCACGCACGGGAGAGCTGGGACTGATGTCTGGCAGCCATGTGCTTTCTACTACACCTCAGTGCGCACCCTCTGACCCAGGACAGTGCCATTTATTGAAGGACATGGAATGCTTGGTGTTGCTAACTAGGGAGAAATTTATCTTGAGAATTATAGACTTTAATTTTTTTCAAATAGTGCGTTAATAGGAGCGTCTCTAATAGTTTTCTAATAGGAGCGTGGTTTTACTTGGCATGTATTTAATGAGTACCAAATATATGCAAATCAGAGGCAGCGGGGTAGGGAGGAGCAGAGACTGGAAACAAAAATGATTAAGGTGGTTCCTGGCCTCCAAGGAGCAACCCAGACTACTTGGGAAGACAGATTTGCAGACAGTACAAGTGAGAGAGGAACACTCGTCGGTTGTCTCCCATATATGCCTTGACTGGGGTTTGAATCCATAACCCAGGTATGTGCCCTGAACAGGGATTGAATTTGTAAGCTTTTGGTGTATGAGATGATGCTTCAACCAACTGAGCCACCCCACCAGGGCACAAGGGCCCTTCTTGCCCAGGTCTAATGACAATGCTGCCTCAGGGTATAATGAAGAGATAAATGAAAACAGAACAACATGGAACTAAATAACTCAGGGATTCCTCTGCTTTAAGAGGCATGTGTCTATCAAATGAATTAGGAATACAGTCTCCAAAGTGATTTCTCTGTGTCCACTTCCCCTTGACTCCAAACTCTCCTTTCTATTATAGTCAGAGTTATCTTTGTAAAAAGGAAGCCTGACGTCACAGCCAGATTTCAAACCCATTGATAGTTGCCCATTATTTTCAGAACGAAGTCCCAGACTCTCATCATGACTCATAAAGGCATCCATGCCCTGGTCCCCATCTAGCTTTCTAGGTTCATCTCTTAACCTCCTCTGCCCAGCACTGTATGATCCAGGCATCAAATCATATTTCTTTCTCTTTCTTAGATGCACTATGTACTCTCAGTTCTGGGCTCATATGCAAACTTTTTTTTTTTTGGCCTGGCACATTTTTCTTCCTCCTCACCAGTGAAGTTGAAGCCTGGACTTCTCATTAGATGTTTTTTGGGGACTCTTTCTGAGCCTTGCCCTCTTATGATATGTGCTCCTATACTGCTGCATTTTGTCTGTGAAGGATTTTACCCACTTGGTTATTGCTAATTTGTCTGTCTTGCTTGCTACACTGTAAGCTCTGTGAGTTCATGGAGTCACCAGCATGTACCCAGTACCTGTTTACAGGCAGATACTTAATAACAATTAAATAAATAAATAAAGTAGGCAGACATTGATACCTGGGAAAACTTTGTCAGAGCTCCAAACCCAGAAGCAAACAAAACTCGGAGTGAAAATTTTATGGAGATTAACTTAAAACCACATTAGAAAGTACCCTAATCTATAACTCTGTGAAAGATTGCACATCTCTCTACACATACCTGCAATGAAGTCTCAATTCTGCTAAGAAATAGCGGTGTAGCCTTGGTCTTTTAAACTCCCCGAATTGCTATTTTTCACCTGTAAAAAGAATAACAATACATGCTCTACTTAACTTGCATGGTTTTGGTGCCAAGTAAACAAACTAATTTATGAAAAAGCTATTGTAATTTGTGAAAGGCAAATAAAATTTGGATATTATCTACTTAAGAGTGATGGCATGGACAAAACTGACAGAACAGGAAGTTAAAGATTACCTGTGACTTTTAACCAATTGGTCTGTAGTGGTCTCTGTCTTAGCCATTAAGTACCTAACAAACAAGAGATGGATATGTGTTACTGTTTTGTGTTGAGCTCAATCAATTGCTAAAATATATCTTAATGATTGTCTTATGATAATAATTATAGAACCACTATATAGTATAGGCAAAGTACCTTCTCCATTGTGAATTCCAAACACAAAGCATCTGTGGTCAAGGCTAGTGCCTAAACCCCTGGTGAAGCATCTCTGGAGATTACCATTAGCAGTCACAAGCCTTCTTTCCTCCAGGACTGTCTTTTGGTGCTCACCACCAGGTTGCAAAAGCTTGGATGATGCATCTTCACATTCCCAGCCCCATCCTTGCCAGGACTGAGGCTGTCTGCCCATTGAGTGGTGAGTGGGCTGCTTCTCTTTGGCTTTAACTTTTCAAACAAGGGACTTGGTTTAACCTGATCTCTAACTTCTTTTCTACTGCTGACACTCGATGTCTATTGAAATAAGCCTAACTAAGAACAAGGCCTATCAATGAGACATTGGTTATTGTAAACGTGTATGGTTATGTGTGCTTAGCTGCTCACATAACCAGCTCACATAACCAGCTCATGGATTTGCTGAAATCCATGCTGCCATCAGAACTCAGCATATCATTGGGGGGAACAGAGGAACACACTGGAAAATCTCTGAGAGTGTTGTGGCCTGTAGCCTTGATACACCGCTCAGCAATGCCCTTACAGATCTCTGCCTGGTCTGACTCTATGGGAGTCACCCAGCTTATGGTGACTTCAGCCAAGAGTGCTGGAGTTGACAGAAAGAATAGGACTTCAGATTAATATTGCCCTAAATGTGCAATTCAGTTCTACCACCTCTTGGTTGGGTGAATTTAGACAAGCTTCTCAGTCTTCCTGGGCATCAGTTTTCTTCTGAAAGCTATCTTACACATATGAGATTAGGACAAAGAGGTAAGATATGTTCAAACAAAGCACATTTATATAATAATGAGAATAAAATAGGCGATCAAAAATTATAGCAAGGCAGCAGTGCATGCAGTTTTAACCTATTGCTGTGGAGCTGGGGGTGGTTTGGAGGGTAACGTAGAATAACGTAAAATAGATGCCAACCAGTTAAGTGG
The DNA here is from genome assembly GCA_004027735.1 of Carollia perspicillata. Lineage (NCBI taxonomy): Eukaryota > Metazoa > Chordata > Mammalia > Chiroptera > Phyllostomidae > Carollia > Carollia perspicillata. The sequence goes on along the minus strand of PVKM010003675.1, from coordinate 35,300 downwards.
TAGGAAATACATGCCTTTGAGTAGAGAGACTGTCAGGAACTTCTCAGACTTCAGTGAAAGTCACGGAAGATTATACAACTCTTTCCTGCCAAGTCAAGGGATGGAGAAAGCAGTCCCAGTTGGCAAAAGTAGACATATTTTTCTAGTTGGAGGGAATTTTCAAGTTTTTGTATGGATTTGTGATTAGTGGTTAGGAACAAAAGTCACCAAAGCTACTGACATATATATATAGTTGTTGAAGACTGTGTCCTCAAAAATCTAACATTAGGACACACAGAATAAGGGGTGCAGAGAGCTCCTTGCAGTTAGGAAGGTAGCTTTGTACAAGAAACAACCGCATTGACCAGCACTAATATGCACTGACACAAGATGCAGAAAGAATAATACCATATAATCTCATCTGTAAGTGGAACCTAACAAGCAACAAAACAAGCAAGTAAAATATGACCAGAGACATTGAAATAAAGAACAAACTGATAGTAACCAGAGGGCAGGGCGGGATAACAGGGGAAAGAAGGGAAAGGTCATCAAGGAGCATGTATAAAGGACACACAGACAAAGCCCAAGGGGGGTAGGATTGAGGGTGGGAGGTGGGGGTGGGGGGTAGTGGTGGGAGGAAAACGGAGACAACTGTATTTGAACAACAATAAAAATAAATAATTTTTTAAAAAAGAGATTAAAGGCAGCACAATACTAAGCACTCAGAAAGCAATCATGACAGGAGTCAGGGTATCAGTTGCCTTAACCATACCAAAAGGGAAAATCTGACAAGCTTGCTACATTTAAAATTGCATATTACTACATATAGGCCTATGTCCCCTTTTAAACGTACCTCACTAAGAGGCACATGTAATAGAAACTAGATAAATATTTCTTTCCTATTTTCTTTTAAATTTCTTCCTGGGAAGGAAAGGAAAAGGTGGAAGAAAAGTCTTCAGAGGTAGAGACCAAGTGTTGAAGTGGGAGCTGATTCAGTGATTGGCATGGGTTGATGATGGTCTAGTCGGCATGTCAGCTTTTTCTCTGTAACAGTGTAGCTGAAAACATGTGTTCAGAGGGCTCTGCCTAGCTTCAAAAACAAGGGTTTGACAAATGAGTGAGCTTGCAGAATGGCCTTTATACAGAATGACTTCGCTTTGTTCTCCTTCCATGTTTTTCAACTAATTCATCAACCATAACAAGCTATGCATGTGCATACTGATGCGAATGCTGACTTGCTTGCCCTCACGGAGGTGTGCGGTGTGGCTTTCCATTTCGATACTTGGACAGCGTTTCTGAGATAAAGCTGCCTGAGCGGCCACCTCCTCAGGAAGAGACCCCTCAGCACTGTTATGGGTGTCAGAGAAGCGTTCTGCAGCACAGGCATGTGTGTGAGCTGGAAACTTGCTTCCACGACCACAAACTTTCAAACATCAGTGTAATTTGTTGCACACTATTTCGAAATTAATTGTTTGTAAATTATCCCAAAACCACTCCTTTGATCTAGCTTTCGTTTCCACAGTCCCACAAATTAAATTGTGCAAAAACTGTTTGTCAGCATCACCAGAGACTCTCTGGTAGTCAACTAATTGCTTTTTCCATCCCAGGGCTACAAAGTCTGTCATAGCAACCACAATACCAACAACAGTGAATGACGATCACAGGGGTGATAGTAATGTCAGTTGCAAAAACCCATAGTCTGCTTAGACTAGTCAAAGACAAAAACAAAGTACCATAATTTCAGATGAAGGGTTGTCTGCAGTGGACCAGGAACCTTCACATCTGTTATTTTCATGAATATCCCAGAGTTCAGTCCGGTATCTACCACTATTCTCATTTTACAGTGGAGGAAACTGAGAATGAGAAAGGACATGTGACAGAAAAAAATATAAGTAAAAAATAATTTAGAGATAAAGACTAAACTAGAAGTAGTACAAGAATGGATAAAGACAACAGGTAACACCTGAGAAGAAATATAAATTAAAAAGGAATAAAACATTAAGTCAGAAAGAAATGAAGAAATTAAAAGTATTTGAAAGTAACAGATATTTGAAAGTATTTGAAAAAATACTTTCAAATACTTTTGTATTTGTAACAGTAAAAGATAGACAAAGAAGATCCAACATACCAATGATAGATGTTTCTGAAGAAAAAAAACAAAGCAAGGGAAAAGAATGAATACAAGAAAAATTTCCTAAAATAAAAAATCATTTGAAAGCAGATATTAAAATAATGCACAATGTGTCTTTTTAAATTAAACTTTTTAATTTAATTTTTTAATTAAAAAGTTATTATTAGCACCCAGGTAAAAAAGAGTACATTACTTAGAGGGAACAAAAAAATCATTTCATCATCAGACTTGTCATCAGATTTTTATATTGCTGAAAAATGGAATCACTTATTTAAGATACTAAGTGGAAGAAAAGGTTAGACAGTTTTTTTCCTATATATTATCAACATTCAGAATCAGAAAAAGAATACAGAGAAATAGACACAAGGACTAGTAGTAATCATTAAATTATATATACACAGACTAAAAAATACATATATTTTTAGCACCGAGATGAAATAAGGGTGAAGCAGGAGAGAATATAGTATCAAAATGATATATGCTCTCATAGTGTAGATATAATATAACCATAAAAACAATAAGGGGAAAATCGGGATAACATATACAAATATTTTCAACTGCTTCGAGTAATCATAATTTGTGGAGGTAGTCTTAATGTTGTTGTTCTGAGACATATGTTTGTGTAATGTCGAAGAGAGCAAATGAGATGTTATGAGACATTGTAATTTTCTTATTCCAGTGTCATTGATAGCTAGTGTGGGTGGAAAGAGACACATGCAATTAAAAAGAGATCGAGGAGGTACCATGTCGCCATGGGTTTGAAATGGAAATATTAGTAGGAATATATGAACTCATTATTGTGTATATAGCAGAATATCCATCTATCTATCTATCTATCTATCTATCTATCTATCTGTCTGTCTGTCTATTGATTATACAATCTATGTATACAACCCAGTAGCAATCAGCATCTCTAATGACCACAGTGGTATTGAAATACTCTTTTCCATTGGAAAACCAACAACAAAAAACAGGGCTTCTTAGAGAACTATGCAAGATGATCCTGGAGCACTTTGCTGTACCAAATAGCATGAAAACTATGAGACTACTAGGGTCGTGTCCAAAAGACTCAGGAGCCATTATTAAAAAGCTGTCAGTATACTGCCAGAGAGGAGATAATTTGAGCTTCAATATGGAAAGGCATTGCAGTGAAGTGAAACGCATGAAATCTTTCTAAATCCAGACTTACAATGATATTTACAATTGGCCACTTCCAGAGGGTGACAGGGCAGCAATTTATTTTCATTAAAACTGGATAAATGAAAGGTTAAATTCAGTCAGTTATTCTGCCTGTCCTGTGTGAGCTATACCACTGAAAAACAAAATACTGGATGAGGAAAAGTGTTTCTTTATACAAATAATCAAGCTGTTTGATGAAAAAATGAAATAGTAGATTAAGACATCACCAATCTGCAATGAATTAATGAATGTAAGTATTGAGAATCAATGGCTACTAACATTGAAAAGAGTAAAAACTAGACATAATTCTGTGATGAAAGAACACACCACCACCCATAGTCTTGCTAAAGGGATTACATCTGAGTCTGGTCAGATGTGACCTTAGAGTCTAGCTGCCAATTTGTAGGGAATGCAGAGGACAAAGGAGCAAGGAGAACCACACCATAATATACATTCACCAAAACCTAGACTGCAGGTCAAATGCCCGGATTCATCAACACATGTTGTAAGGAAAAGAGAGAGGGAGAGAGGGAAGGAGTGAGAAAGAAACTGTAGATGAAAGGGAGTTTAGAAGACCAAGTTTTAAAAATGTATAAGGTTGAACTCCAGCATTTAAGAATGCACTCGAATGATAGAACCATAAAGTAATTCAGGGATATGATGAGTATCAAACTAGAATAGTGGTTATTGCTAAAAGAATGGTGCTCTATCTGACTTCAGGTACATGCAAGGGCTGCTTAGGTGGCTGGTAGTTTTCTCTCTTGACCTGGGTGTATTCAAGGTTGTTTTCCTTATTCACTGGGATATACATTGGTTTTGTCAAGTTTTCTGTTTCTGTGTTTTACTTTACAACAAAATATGTGTGTACACACAAACACTGTGTATACATATTTGTATATTTATGTGTGTATCTGTATATATGTATGTCTATCATCTATAGATATCTATCAATTATCTATCTATCTATCTATCTATCTATCTATCTATCTATCTTTAAATGAGATGTCTTTCAAGTAAAATATCTCCACCATTAGGGAAGGAGCTATAAATGATAAAAAGCAACTTTTATGTGCTGGGGTGAAATGACAGCACTCAATCTCTACACCAATAAAATGAGAATTAAAACCAAGGGAGTCTAGAAGCTTGGGGCGGGACCCTTCATATCCATCTGTGAGCAATATAAGCTACCGTTTGCTTATGGCACTCCACCCTGACATGTCCTCCACTGGGGCCTGGCTCTCCCTTTGTCCCCAGCAATTAGCACAGTTTACACTTGAGCGATCATTGTTTTGACCTGCCCTAAGTCTCGGCATCCGGACTCCATCACCCACCATCTGTGCCTTTGTCAGGAGGACCGCTCAGCATCTCTCCTGCAAGCACCGGAAGTGGGTCTTGGCCACGGGCCTATACTGTGTCTGGTGGCCAAGGGATAAGGACTTCTGTCATTCATGGTCTTAAGGACCAGAGCTGATCAAAACCAGCTCCATACAGATTTAGTTGTCCAGAATACTCCCTGTTTTACAATGAGAGAAGGCAAAGTAGGAGAAAAGGGAAGAAGGCAGAGATACATAAGAGACACAATGGAGAAAAGATGTGGAGAGGACAAACAGGAGAGAGAAAATGTAAAGACAAAAGAACCAAGAGGAAAAGAAACGAAACTAAGCAGGAAGGAGAACAGAGAGGAAAAAGAAGTTAGGAGTGGGGAGCTGTGGTCAACAAGAAGCAACATTCCTTCTGAAAACTGTTGGCTATTGCCAGTTAAGTTGCACTCTGAACTGTGCTTAAGTACTTTCAGCCTTAAATAAAATACGCAACTCTTTAAGAGGGCTTGTTTCTTATATTTATCCAAATATTTATTTGTGGAAGGGGTTTTCATAGTAACCAGCAAACAACAGAAATTCCCACCAGCTCTACAAAAGACCAGAACAGCTTCACACTATCATTCTGAGATTCCAGGGAGCTGGAGGTCACACTGGGGCAGTACTGACACCGACATGCTGAGGAGGTGGCCTCAAACTTGGGCAGAAAAGTGCTTGGTCAGCAGCTGGAAAGATTCACTAGCCTTGAGCTTGTCAGCTTCTCTTTTCCACTGGCTGTTTGGAATGCATCTGTGGTCACTGCCAGGGAGGGGAAAAGAGATACCTCAAGCCTTCACTCTGCAAAGGCCTTAACTGTCCCCAAGGCTCAATGCACACTCTCACCACCCTGGCTTGTCTTGACTGGGTTTTGAAACTTTCAGAATCTGCCAAGAGTGGTAAGAAGCTACACCAAAGGACCTTGTGTCCAAACTCACACCTGGTGGGAGAAGGCGCATGATTGCATGTGAGTCGTGAAGGTAAAATTTTGTTACTAGTGGTAGCATATCAAAATTTGCAAGCAAATTGTCTATTTTATATATAAATTGAAGAGGACCCAAGATTGCCTTTGTAATAATGTTCTATTCCAATATGTAGTCCCGAGTGGGATGAAACTGGACAGAATACACTGAGTAGGGTAGAGGTGTGGGGAGGTAAATTGCACATAACTACTTCCTTTTTCTTCTGGCATTGAGCTCTTACTCAGGACCTAGCCTTGGGAATTTATCCTACATGATTGCATCTTGCACAGAGATTAATATAGTATAAATATACAAATAGGGAATTCAGTCTATTTGACTCACTGCTAAGGAGTGCCTGGCATAGAGCACTTAGAGCAGTGCCTGGTGTATAGCAAGCACTTGTTCAGAGTTACTGACACAATGAATGATTAAATTGTATCTTTTATGTGTGGTTGTAGAGCTGCTTTTTTGGACCATGCCCTGGGAGGATTATAAAAATAAAACTGTCTAAAGGCTATCTTCCTTGGATAACTTTGCTTCAGTTTCAGGATTTTTATTTTTTAAAGATTTTACTTACTTATTTTTAGAGAGAGGGAGGAGAAACAGAGGGAGAGAAATTTCAGCGTGTGAGAGAAACATTGACCGGAGCCAACCTGCAACACCAGGCATGTGCCCTGACTTGGAATCGAACCGGCAACTTTTTAGCTTGCAGAACAACACCCAACACACTGAGCTACACCAGTCAGGGCAGTTTCAGTGTTTTTAGATATTCTGCCTGTTGTGCCAACTTCAAATCTCTCTTGAATATTGCCTGAATATTGCCTGGATATTGCTGGAACCTGCATCCTGAATGCTGACCCAGATTTGATTCCTGACTCTGCCTTGCTCCCCTGCTTCTGTGTAGTCAGTGGGGTTGGGACCTCACCATTCGTATTCTCTCTGTCTTTCCTAATTTTTGCCTTGACTCATGGACAGGTCTCCTCAGCACACAGAGGTCAATGTCAAGGGCCTGAGAGGGAGAGAAGCACATATTGGGGGAAGACTCTGGTATCTCAGAAAGAGTTAAAAGATGAAAATTATGTAACATTTATTGAAGAGCCTACTCTGTGTCAAGCATGTTCCAAAAACTTTATATCGTACTGATTAATCTGGTCCTTGTGCAACACTATGCAGAGTATTGCAACCCCCATTTTTAAATAAAGACACTGAAGCACAGAGGAGGTAAATAAATTGCTCCAGGTCTCACAACTAATAAAAGTCAAAGCCCAAATTTAAACTCTGGTTGATTTATGCAGAGTTGGAGCTCATAGCCACAATAGTACACTGGTGATCCTAAGAGTTATTTTTGCCTCGATGGGGTGAGTAGATGAACGGTAATGTTATGGGACAGGATATAGTTATGGAAAGGACACAAAACTTGAGCTTTCTTCCATGATGAAAAACAGTTACCACCACCACAACCACTCACTGAGTCTTCCTGTAGGTGTGCCAGGTGTAGAGTAGGATTTTAATTTGCCTTCAGAGTAAGCCTATGAGATGAGCAACTGGGCTCTCAAGGTGTTCAGTAACTTTTCCAAGGTCACTGGTCTAGAACTGTCAAAAGTAACATCATTCTCTGGTCTTTTCTTAGCCCTGTGCTCTTTATTAACACGCTGACCTGCATCCGCAACCACAGAGCATCCACACACAGCCTCGGGGGCCTTGGCATGTGCTCAGCCTTCACCCACATTCCTCATGGCCAATGGTTGTGTGGAGACAGGGTGCTAAGTTCTGAGTGCTGTGTATTGTCTTAGCATTTGTATAACAGTGAGGAGTAGGGTTACTTTATGTTCCAGATGTGCTTAATCTTGACCTGGGTTTTCTTTTTCTCAAACTAACCTAACACACAATAAAAGTGGGTTGAGCCCAAAATAAAATTTTGGGAAATGGAAGTATTGTGCAGCACTGCAGACCTTCATCATTAATCGTACTATGGCCACCAGAACATTGCCTCTTGTATCTACCCCTTGAGATTTAACAGTTTGATCTGATTTTTTTTTGACATTTCTGATTTTCCCTTTAAGGCAAGTCTTTTACACTGTGTACATTTCCCACCACTTGAATTATAGGTATTGTGACCAATGCCACTTTAAGCAAATACAATTTGTTAAGTGCCTATTGTGTGTGTTGGGGAGGGGGTGGGGAATGTGGGCTCAAAGCCTAGCAAAAATAGACACATAAACAACTAATCTGCCGAGTGGGGAGTGCTATAAAAGAGGTGTTGGGAAAGGGTTGAGGGGAAGTCTACAAGGTCATAGTTGATCTGGTCTTTGAATAATGGGAGGAAGTTAGGCCTGGGAAGAGACAAATGTAGTTTTGTTTTTGTTTTTGTTTTTTACTATGGAAGGAGGACAAATCAGGAAGGCATAATTAAGAGGTATGACCTGGAGTAATGGGGGAACCCCCTAGGTTGGGAGTTTTGGCTCTGGCACAAACAAACATGGAATTCTTTTTTTCTCTTTTATTGAATTTATTGGAGTGACATTGGTTAATAAAATTATATAGGTTTCAGGTGTACCATTCTATAACACACCATCTGTGTATTGTATTGTGTGTTCCCCACCCCAGGTCAGGTCTCCTTCCGTCACCATTTATCCCCTCTTCACCCTTTTCTACTTCCCACATCCCCCATTTCCCTCTGATAAGCATCAGACCAAACCTGCGATTCTGAGTGAGCTATTCCTTGAGCCTTTTGTTTTCTCATCCATAAAATTAGGAGTTTATATGGAATGGTCTCCTGGCTTCCATACAGTATAAAACCTTCTGAGGTGACTGAAGTGACACACACCTTTCTACATCAGTCTCTTGACCCATCCAGCCCATTATTCTGCCTTTAAATGTGTTATGAAGAACTACATCATGACGCAGACCTCAGCAAAGGAAGAACCTTGGGATGGAAGCTTGCCCCGCTGTCTGTGTAGAGGTGTTTGGCCACTGACCAAAGTCTGACAGTCATCAGAAGACAGATTATAAGTAGGTAGTCCTGTGCCTATTCAGTCTCTGGATTAGTGGATGGTTTCTTTAGCTCATGACTGTTTCTCTTTTTAGGTTGTCTTAGCATATGTTCTGTTGTTAATCCCGTAAGAGCAGACACTTACGGCCAGAGTAAAGACAGGGCAAGTAGGGTCATGGTGGCAGTGGAGAGACATGATGATTCCCTAGGATTTCCCATATATTGTAAATTCTGGGAAGGGATGATGTGGTTCCTTAAAGTCTTGGTCTTTCATCAGTGACTTCAATAGAAATTTGTTATGTGAGTTTCTGCTGAGTGAGGGGCACATGCCATGGGCAGGCTCCAACAGGCACTGATTGACAGCCTCTCAGGTATGCCAATAAGTTCACCATAAGCCAGAAGAGATGAGTTGTAAAAAGTGCTCCTGTAGCTTCCAGGCCTGAGTAAGGTCTGACCCATCATCCCCCAACCATTTACTTGTCCTTGACCCCTTCATTCTTCTGACCCTCTTCATTCTGCTGGTGGTGGTCATCTCTACGCAAGATGCCAAATACATCTTCCAAAGCCATGGATCTGAATTAACCCAGAGGCTACCTTGCCTGTCTCGTTCAGGCCTCATGGGCCTTTGCCATGGACACGTCTCTGCACTGCAAACAAATAACAGGCAGTGGAGCGAGAGAGAGCAGTGCTGAGCCTGCCAACACCCAGGGCAGTGCCTCCTTGGCCTTGTGTCTGTGACAGTATAATGGATGAATTATTAATTATGATTTCTCACCAGGATAAAGGAAACTTGTAGGCGATTCTCTCCAAAGACAAGAGTACAAAAGACTGTTCCTGGGGCTCAGGCATTCATTAGTGGCAGATGAACATTTGGAGTAGAATAACAGAGATGATGTTTGATGTTTTTCTCCTCACCTTTCAGCCAGGCACTTCATAAGCACTCATTCATTAGCTTTCAAAATAGCCTTGTCAGCAAGCAAATATTTTTCTACATTTTTCTTCCCCTTATTTTAAAGGTTGAAAAAGTAAGGTATTAAAGGCATATTGCATTATTTTTTAAAAGCATTCCTAAATGAAAATGTTTGTTTTTTCAAGCACTATTTAATTGAAGTACAACTTCACAATTCTGATTATTTCTTTTTCTAAATAAAAGGAAATGTTCTTCATATCAGGAAATGTTCAGGAAATGGGAGCATTTGTTTTGATTCTGACTGGCACAGCAAGAATGTTGGGAGACTCTTAGAAACTCCAATAAATATTACAGCAGCTTCAAATTCATCATTCGTCCCTGAATCCAATTTGTTGTAAATGATTTTACCACCTTCATGGCCTCAACTATATTGGTAAATGCTACCACAGTGTTTTCTTAGTAACTACATTTCCTAGAATTAGTTCCTAGAATGAAAAATTAAAGAGCATTTGCACTCTGTAGGGATATTTGAGTTTTAAGGGCCTCATTTTAAGGGCATTCCCCATCTACTTGAGGTATGTTGGCTGGTATAGGGGCATGGAGAAGATTGAGGGGGAACAAGAAATTAGTGGTGAGGACCAAGATGGAAAAATTCATATTTCAGCTTATTGCTGTCATTATTCTTGACAACAGTATCATCATCATCATCATCATCATCACTACTAATTCTTTATATTAGAATATTACATCACAATTCACAAGGTGGCTTTTTAAACACTGATTGAATAAATTCTGTAAGAACCCTACAAGGTAGGGCAGGGAGCTTACCTCCATAAGAGACAATGTAAGTAACAATGAATTACTGGGGGAACCGAAGGGTCAATATAGAGCACTTATGTTTTTCAAGCCTGAATTCTGAGCAAACTGAGGTAGAGAACTAGACATTAAGAGAATAGTATGTTCTCCTTATTGTTGAGAAGTTGTTGAGAAATATAGCTTAGAATGTGGTGACAGTGATCTTTCTAATACTGAACCCCTAATTAGGCAGTCACACCTGCCCAGGCACAGATAGCAGTTGACAGCCACAGGTTCTCTTCATAAAAGTCAAGATTTGAATGCATGTTTCAGAATTTTTTTTTGGATACAAACTCCTTGCAAGCACATCCCAAAGAAGGAAGAGATGTGCCATGCAGTTCAGTTGCTCATCCCAAACTCACCAAATAGGAAAGCCACTTCTCATGTCTTGGGGAGAAAAGAATGACGGGTTGGAGGGGGCCAGGAGCATTCTGCTAATGGAGAGCTCTCCATATGGAAGGAAGTTCAAGAGAAGGAAATACTTCCTTCAACATAAGAATTTTTCTATCTGAATTTCCCACCATTTTATTTTGGTGTGATGCTTGGAGATTGTTTTTTGTTGTTGTTTTTCCCCTCTTGTGTTATATTCTCTGTATGTTGGCTGGTGGGAGACAGCTTTTTAGCCATGGTCAGTAGATTGAGGCAGAAGATTCTGACAATACAAGAAGACCTGCCAGGCAATCCTGGAATTTCTCGTATGAAGCACATTTCTTTCCATCTTCTGCTAGTGACAGAACCACCTTGATATGCCTTTTTTTTTTTTGCAAACAACTAGTTATATCCAAAAGCATTTATTATTTGGTTTGTCTCAGAGTAGTTCTCCATCTTAGCTAGATACAAGTGAGTTTTTCATGATGCAGTCAGTACATGAGATGAAAACTGGTTCTTTATTTATCTCTATCCCTTTTACCTCCAGCTCACCCTCCCCTGATAGCTGGAGGAGCCCAGCCCCTGAATGAGTCGAGATAACAATGACCCATTCCTTCATCTCTGTTTCAACCTTGACATTTAGGTGTATCTTCATCCTCACTGTCTCCCCTCTCAGGATGAACACTACACACTCCATTTCCTCAGGACTGTACCTCTCATATACTTCTGGGAGGCTCTCACTCTTACATTATAGAGAAGCATAGGGAAAAAGTTGAGGTACCTTTGTAATATTAGGGATCTGAAAGTCCAGGAGCCTCACCACACCTGCTATCTAAGTCAGATAAACAGTGGACCAACTTCAGAGAGAAAGATGGGCTAAAAGAGACAGGTAATATCAAAAGTGATCACTGATAAAGTATCAGTCAAGAAGGGTCAAAGCTTGGGTTGAAAAGGGAGCTGGACTGGTCCACAGGAATGTGAAGAGGGCTCTAATTCCAGGCCGAAGTTGTCTGTTTTCTCTCTTCATGTAAGGTCCCAGTTACCTCTGGGTACACCATCAGTTATATAAAGTGATAAAAGGTGGACAGGGGCAGCTAAGTACAGTTTCTAGACAGAAGATTTTTATCTCTCATGTTATAGAGAAATTCCAAAAGCAAAGCTGGGGTTTCTTTCATTTGGTTTCACTGAGTTAAGCCCAAGTTCATTGGTCATATTTTGGTATAAATGTTGGCTTCATAGTCATGAGAAACAGTAAAACATGCATTACAAGGTAAGGCCAAGTAAAGAATAGAATAGACTATGTTAGGAAGGATTCATGAGTGGCGGCAAGGCTGTATGGCAGTGGTCCTAAGGCCAGTTTATGGATTGGCCCCAGTCCACCAACTGTTACCGGTCTTCAGTGGCATAACTGCAGAACTTTCTGTAGTGATGCAGGGAAGCTTTTTCAACATTTTGACAGAGTAATTTTATGACTATTGGCTCTAATAATTAAATATTTGGCTCATATTTTATGTGACTGTATTTTTTTCATTTTTCTAGCAATTCATTTTATTGTGATTTTAAATAAAAGTACTGAACATTTAAAAAAGACTCTTTTGTTACAAATAAGTCAGTGCTCTTTTTTGATATGGTTTCCCAAACTCTGTTCCAAAGAATTCAAGCATCTTATGATGTGCTGAAAAATGTTTTGAGGGGAAGGTGTCTCTTGGTCAAATAAGAGTAAGCACTAGCTTTCACAAAGTTAAGTGTTTTCACCAGAGGACTCTCTGAGCCTTGGACATAATCTGAATTTTAACCTCTGAGATTAATTATTAATGTCCAAAAGCAGCCTATATAAAATGTTGTCAATTTTATTTGGCCTGTGAATACTTTTTATATCATGTAAAGTAGTGTTCTGTGAAATGTAGAGAAACACCTCTCTGTAGGGTAGTTTAACCTTATTGGAGGTAAAAAATAATACTCTTCCCTTTATACCTGACTTCCTCTGCTGCTAGCACAAAGTACCTAAATAGAATATTCTGCTCATTTGAAATCATCAGAACTGCCATTTTGGACTGTATGTACTCCATCATCACTCACTCTTTCTCCTTCTGCTCAAAGAGAAATAGCGGAAACTTGTCCATCAAACCTTTAAAAAAATGAGATGCAGTGAAAGCATGTGCTCAGGACCATATGGTCCATGACATTCCTCGGACATTTTTAGAGCACCTAGACAAAGCAGTGCTCATGCCCTTTGTGTACTCTTAGGTTCTGAAGGACTCGAAAGGTCATCTAGCCAACAGTATTTTGCAGAGTATCTCAACTTCCTTACTCAAAAATATTGACTATGGAAATAAAAGGATGTCTTTAACAAGGCTTTGAAATGAGGCTTTTATGCAATATGAGTGTAGAATTTTGCTTTTAGTATAGGATTTATTTTCACTTCCAGTTATGGGACATAACTGATGTTGTACCTAGCTGTATGGCCATCCCTGTATGGAATCTGGGTTTGCTCTATACTGACTTTGATGCAAACTTCAATATCTCTTTACTCTACCACCGCCAGATATCTGCCACTACCAGATATCTAATCACACAATGACAGAGACTGCCGGTTGCCTACCCAAATATTCATGATTTTATTTCTTCCATTTCTCCCCAATTTTATGAGGACCCCCTGTAATAAAATATACACTTCTTGGTCTCCCTGGCCATGGGTAAACTCTGTTCGATGACAGCTGTGTGTCACTTCTGAGAGATCTGAAAAGATAGCTGATGTGTGCCCTTTGTTCCTTTCTTATGTACCCCTTAATCTATCCTGCCCCCGTGATACTAATGTGATAGCTGATCACATCTTGAACTCGGAAGACGTGGACTGCCCTAACCCAGGCTGTGCTGCATGGAAGCTACAAGGAATCTGGACTGATGCCCGGAGCTGTAACACCAGTCCTGAACTGTTTATCTCTGGCCTTCTTTATGTAGAGAAATAAACTTCTTTCTTGTTTAAGCCATTGGGGTTTTTTGTTTGTTTTCTGTTGTTTGTCTGGATTTTTTGTCAATTGAAGCAAAATCTGGTACTGTCTAATAAATCTCCCAGTAAACCTCCCAGTATTGCCAAGGGTCTGTCTCTACTTGGGGAATAATCTTCAACACCCAGCTAGGCAGTTTATAGCTTAAGACAGTACATCTAGTTATCTGTTTGGCAAATTCACTTGGATGTTTAATGAACAGTGAAAGCTTAATATGTCCAAACTCAAACTCTTGATTTTTACCCTGAAACCTGGTGTTTCTCTTTAGTGTTTTCCATCAGTATAAATGCCACTATAATTCACCCTACAATAACACCCCAAAACAGTGTGGCATTATCTTGGACTCTTCTCCCTCATTCATACCCATAGTATGTCCTTTTGGAGTCACCTTCAAAATGTGTCTCATATTTTTCAGAGTAAGCAACGTTAAATGCCAGCATAAACATAGGAAAAGTTGGTCAATATGCACTGGGAGAGCCTCATCCATCTTTTGGCACACGTGGTGTCCACAGTTTCTGTGGTGGGGCCAGAGAGCCAGAGGAGACACCCGAGCTCTTCAGTGCCATTGTCTGGATGCAACACATATCAGTTCTGCTAATTGGCCAGAACTAAGTATCTGGCCCTAATTTAACTGCAGAAAGTTTGGGAAATATAGGAGAATAAATGAAATACTTGAAACACTACTCATTCCAATAATTTTTCTTACCGCGTCCCCTGCTGTCATCCTTGTCCAAGCCACCGTCATCTTTGCGTGAAATACTGCAGTGGTTTCCTAACTGATCTTCCTTCTCCTAATCATGCCCCAGTATGATCCATTCCTTCTTCCGTTATTGTCATCTCCTACTTTCTATTCTCCAAGTGACATCTGAAATGGTTTTGTTCAGTGTAAAATATTACAGCAGATGGTGTCACTCACTGCTTTGCTCCAAACTCTCAGAAGCCAAACTTGCTGTTGTGGCTTCCAGGACCCTGCACCCTTTGGGCCCTGCCTAACTCTGTGATCTCCACATCCCACGTAGCTTGCTTTGCATCAGCCACACTGGCCTTGTGCTCCTTTGAGCACACACACTTTAATCCTGCTTATGGTCTTCACACTGGTTCCCTCGGCCTACAATTCTCTTTCCTCACATTTTCAGATGGTGTAGCCACTGTGGAAAACAGTATGGAAGTTCTTCAGAAAACTAAATTTGGAACTGCCTTTTGAACCAGCAATCCCACTGGTGGGACTATACCCTAAGAATCCTGAATCACCAATTTGAAAGAACCTATGCATCCCAATGTTCATAGCAGCATTATTTACAATTGTCAAGTGCAGGAAACAGCCTAAGGGCCCATCAGTAAATGAGTGGATCAAAAAACTGTGGTACATTTACGCAGTGGAATATTATACAGCAGACAGGAAGAAGGAGGTACTACCCTGCGCAACAGCACGGATAGAACTAGAGAGCATTATGCTAAGTGAAACAAGCCAGGTGGTGAAAGACAAACACCATGTGATCTCACCTATAAGTGGAACCTAATCCACAAAACTAACAAATGAGCAAAACAGAACCAGAGACATGGAAATGAAGAACAAACTGACAGTGACCAGAGGGGAGGAGGAAAGGGGATTATAGGAGAAAGAAGGGGGACAAGCAAAGGAACATGAATAGAAGACCCATGGACCTGGACAATGGGAGGTATTGACTATGGGAGTGGGAGTGGGGGGGGGGTGAGCAAGGGGGAAAAAGGTGGGACAACTATAACTGAACAACAATAAATTAAAAAAATTTTTTTTTCAGATGGCTTACCCCTTCTGGTATGCCTCTGTGTGGCCATCACCCTGTTGGGAGAGGCTCTCTTTGACCATTCTGAATTTATATAAAACTATCATTTTCTAATTCCATCTTATCACCCACTAACTCTTCACTTTTTTTTTCTTTCATAGCTCTTGCCCCTTCCTGACATTTTATTATGCATCTACTTGCTTAGTTATTTTCTTATCCGTCTACTCTACTTGAATGAAAGCAAGCTCAATAAGTGCAGGGGCCTTGCCTATCCTGTGTACTGTTGTTTTCCCAGTACCAAGAACAGTACCACTCAACTAGGTTCTCAATAAGTATTTGTATAATAAGTTAATGGATGAACTAATTATTTTTACTGCTTAATTAAGTACTTTTAGCAGCAAGAAAAGAAACTGAGCCGACAGATTCATGGTCCCAGTTTTACCCTGGCCACTTGCCAGACCACAAATCTGGCTTTCTCCAAAGCACTCGGGACAGCCTTGCCTATGGTTTCTTGAGGTTTGCTTGAAGAACCTCAGAATCTTTCACTGGGAGCATCTTTCTTATCGACCCCAGCTCCATTCACCTTGGTTGATCTCACCAGCCAACAGCAGTCACAGAAGAAGTGGGGAACTGGACCTACATGTATCACAGAGTTTTGATGAAAATATTAATGGCAACTAAGAGAATCTGTCCCAGACCTTCAAGATACTCTTTAAAAATGGAGCTGTAACTCCGTGACTGAGCTGTATATCTTTGGAGAAGGGCCCATGTTTAGATTGGAGAGGTTAGGCTTGAAAATGTAAAGTTCAGTCTTCACTGGTAATGGAATATTAAACTATTAGGGACATAGCGAAGGGACTTTGACTCTCTTCTGTTGTGGCTGCCTCAGTGAGCTTGGCCTATAAAATTCAACTGAGGTTTGAAGACGGGCAGACTTCATTTCTTGCATTTTCTACTTTAGCAGTAGCATTCATTCCATTTGGCTTTGCCACCTGGACTCTTTTACTTTCACTATTACTTGTAGACAGATTCAAAACGTGTAGAATAGCCAGCGTTTTCTTTAATTAGCCTCTCTAATGACAACAGAAATTATCATTTCATTCTCTCTCATAGACAATGTGCTGCTCTGGTTGCTGTGAAGTAGTCATAAGCTTGTGGTTCACAGTGGGTGCTATCCAAAATACAATTTCCCTGGGATGCATTCTGCTTGTTATCAGTGTATCCAAGTTTAATCCCAAGTAAAAGTTGGTTGAAGGGAGAAATGAACTCATTCACTCTACACATTCACGTATTAAGGGTTATGAGAAATCCTTTATTAAAACAACCAGCTTAATCACGTTTGATCTCTGAAATTCTTTTATTTCTACTTAACAAAGTGGTAGTCAATCAGTGCATACTCTCTGCCTAGTTTTGCAAAGTTTGATTATAATTTCTGGAGGCTTTCTTGGCATTTAGAAGGTGGGGACTAGGGATGCTAAACATCACATAATGTGAGAACCAGTTTTTCCCTAACGAAGAATTATGCCACTCAGCATGCCAATAGTGCCCCTGTTGGGTACAACACTTACACTTTAGAATGCTAAGCTAGGCCAAACTTCTCACTATGCAGATGGTGAAAGGCCCAGAGAGGGGAAATGACATATATAAGTTCATACGACTGTATCCATGGTCAGAGTCTGTAGTGGAACCAGCTCTCCTTTCCCCCATTATGTGCTCACCCTCAGCACCACATTGTCTATATGTGCTTGTATAGTTCACTTGAAAAAAGAACAAGAGCAAAGTTGTTCATTAAAGAGCATCAAAGAGAATTAAGGAGAAATTGTCTTGGAAACTCTAGAGTCTGAATGTTTATAGAAATATTGATTGATGAATGTCTAGAGAAGAGTGAAGCAACACAGGAGAAAAAAGCAGAACTAGTTTTATTTGGCAGCTATCATATGCCATGCCCTTTGCACATATTAGCTTTTTTATGCCCCATAATGATCTTATGACATAAAGGGTACTGACTCCACTTTTCGGATAAAGAAATTGAGACAAATCAAGCAACATGTATAAAGGACTCAAGGACAAAGACAACAGAATGGGGAGGATTGAATGTGGGAGATGGGAGTAGGTAGAGTGGGGGAGAGTAATGGGGGAAAATGGGGACAACTGTAATTAAACAACAATAAAAAACCATAAACACATACACACAAAAATGAAATTGAAGCTTAAAGGACTCAGCTAAGATACTTAAGGTCACAGAAGCCACATAAAGCAGTGGAGCTAAGATTTGATCTGGTTTTTGCTTGACTTCAAAGCCTGACTAAGTTTCTTCAGGTTGTATTGCCTTCCAATGACAAACTAGAGTTTCTCTTCTCAGAAATGGGAAACAAAATGCACTTCTGCGTTAGTTACACCTCTGTTGTTAAAAGGTAACAGAAGCCAAATTCAAGTTTGATGAGAAGTTGAACAACCTGGTTTTGCAAGGGCATGAGGCAGCTGAAGTGTGTGGACACAGTGCTCAGTGCTTTGCTGTTGAGGAGACTGACATCTCCAAAGCCTAATCCCTGTCTCTTGGATCAGTTCTTAAGAGAGGTAATAGTTCTGATTCAGCTTCAGTCGTATATTCACTCCTGGTCCAACCAGTTACATCTGTGGGTCAGGGTCACACAGCAGAAACACAGCTGCAGGACACTTCTGTGGTTAGGGTGGGTATCCCCAGTACTTACCATGACCACTGGGGTATATGGTCAACCCTTAGTCATATTGTAAGCCACTTGAATTCTTTTTTGGATCCTTAATATCCCTCTAACAAAATGCTTTTTCAGTGCTTAGTGTCTGTCTGACTTCTTCAAAGAATTATCCACCATCTTCATATCTTATCCCTCCAGCCAAACTTCTCTAGGGAGACAATTATCCATACCTATTGTGACACATATCTGGCTGATAAGGTTTAATCTGCACTACTCTGAGAGACTTTGCATTTTATTTTATTCGAGACTTTGCATTTTAATAGAACATAATGCATCACAATCCAACAAATATTAATGGAGCCCACTTGCATGTGAGGAATCCTAAATGAAGAATTGTCTTTCCCTTTTTAAAGGAGTTCAAAGATAGATGAAGCTCAACTACTGCTATGCAGAAGCATGCAATTGACAGGCCTCAGGTGAAGGGATATTTGGGAGAAGGATGTGACACCTGGAATCACACCAGGAGATGACCAGGGTTCTTACCTGTCAGGTTCTCTAGGTTTTCCGTGGTGCAGAAATTAAGAGGTTCACATGGCCACAATAATCTCAAAAGACAATCTTATGGGTAGAATCAGGGGTAGAGCAAGAACTTCTGGTTAAGTCCTGGGAAACAAAGGAATACCATCCACACAATAAATTTTCTAGCCAGTACCCCTTAGGAAAATACTCCCTTTGGGACTATTGGGTCCACGTCATGGAACATTCCATTGTAAAGGCCTTGTCTCCCATGGGGTGCTTGCCAGGATATGTTTCAGTCTTTCACATCCCTCAGGGAGGCAGTGAAAAGTGAGGGAATAAGTCCTCACTCTGATCAGATCTATGATAATACCTACAGTGGACGTAGGAACCAATTTTCTGGCACCAGTGGTCTAGCCTTTCCACTACACAGGTGGTCCTATGAAAATCATAAATACTCCTAGGTCTGCAGCTGCTTCCTGCACTGTATGTGTCCTGATCTCTGCCCTTTACCTCTTTCTTTTCTGTTGTAATGCTCGTCACCATGAGCTTCCTCAGTGCATGTACAGAAGCATGCCTTCTAGGCTTGTTCAACATAGGATCATAGTCTAGACATTTTGATGTTTTCTCATGTCTGTTCATAAAAATACATTGGTGCATTAATGGTCTCAGTTGTTTACTAATGGTAAAGTAGTCTACTCTAAAACACCCTCACATCCTTTTAGATGTTCAAGTATTTTATACTTGAGCAAATGCCCAATACAGCATTAGTGGCAGTCATCATGACAGGCAGTGAGGGAGGTACTTGGGGCCAAAGGGCAGAAGCTCTTCATGGCATGTTTCAGAACACACCATATAACAACTGCCTACTTCGCTTTTGTAAATAGGGATCTCTGGACACCGAGATGGTGACTGGAGAAGTCTTGAAGGTGTCTGTGGTTTTGAAGGAGTTGAAAACAGTAGCAGAATCGTTAAAGTTTGTGCCAGCTCACACATCAAGAAGATCAGTTCCACACTTTTGATGACTTTAAGCAAATTTATTTCTGGAATCTCTCACCCATCCTCCTAATACAATTATAATTACCCTTAAAAATTCTTCAATCTACTCTAAAATTTAATTGTGGTTGAAATCATGTTTTGTATAATTTCAACCCCCTTAGATGTACAGAGACGTGTTTTATGGCCCAGAATATGATTTATTCTGGTGAAAGCTTGAAGTGCACTGAATGTGTATTCTGCTGTTGTTGGATAGTGTTTTATAATGTTAATTAGGTCAAGGTAGTCAATAGTGTTATGTTTCCAATATCCTTATTTCTTTGCCTATTTGTTTTGTCAATTACTGAGAGAAGACTGTTGAAATATCTAGTTATAATAGCAAATTTTACCACCCCTTTCAGTTCTATCAGTTTTTGCCCCATGTATTTTGAAACTCTATTATTAGGTGTATATACATTCAGGATTATTATGACTTTTTAAGGAATTGATTCAGTGATTATTACTAAATGTTCTTCTTTGTCCTTTATTGAGATCCTTGTAATGAAATGTACTTTTTGATATTAATAAGACACACTAGCTTTCTTATGATTGCTGTTTGTATGGCATATATTTTTCTTTTTAAAAATATTTATTTATTTATTTTTTAGAGAGAGGGGAAGGGAAGGAAAAAGAGTGGGAGAGAAACATCAATGTGTGGTTGTCTCTCATGTGTCCCCTACTGGGACCTGGCCTGCAACCCAGGCATGTGCCCTGACTGGGAATTGAACCAGTGACCCTTTGCTTCACAGGCCCGTGCTCAAATCTACTGAGCTATACCAGCCAGGGCTGTATGGCATATATTTTTCATTCTTCTATTTTTACTTATTTTATCTTATCTTATTAAATAATGTGTTCAGCTAAATGTTGTTTTCTTTTCCAGTCAGACAATCTCTGCTTTTTAACTGGAGTATTTACACCTTTCATATTTAATGTATTTAACATTTGAGTTTAACTTGCTCATCTTGCTTTTCTTTTCTGTTTGTGCCATCTATTCTTTGTCAACCTTTTCCTTTTTTTTTAAGAGTTTACTCTAGAGTTCACAATAATCATATTTAAATTATTAGAGTCTGTCTTCAAACAACATACACCATTCACTGTATAATTGAGGATATTCCAACAGTGTATTTTCATTTCCTCCCATCCTTGTGTGCTATAATTGTTATACATTTTATTTCTATATATGCTGTATACACAATAAATTGTCAGTTTTAATTTAATTTAATTTAATTTAATTTTTTTTTAAGATTTTATTTATTTATTCTTAGAGAGAGGGGAAGGGAGGGAGAAACATCAATGTGTGGTTGCCTCTCACAAGGCCCCCACTGGGGACCTGGCCCACAACCCAGGCATGTGCCCTGACTGGGAATCGAACCTGCGACACTTGGGTTTGCAGCCCGCACTCAATCCACTGAGCCACACCAGCCGGGGGATCAGTTTTAATTTTAAAGTAAATTTTCTTTTTTAAGTTATTTTTATTTTTTTAAATTTTATTTGTTGTTCAAGTACAGTTTTCTGCCTTTTACTTTCATCCCAGCCCACTCCCGCAGCCCTCCCCACCTCCTTACCATTTCCACACTCCCCTTGTTTTTGTCCATGTGTCCTTTATATTTGTTCCTGCAAACCCTTCCCCTTTTCTCCTGAAATTCCCTCCCCTCTCCCCTCTGGTCACTATCAGCCTGTTCCCTATTTCAGTGTCTCTGATTATATTTTGCTTGCTTGTTTGTTATGTTGATTAGGTTCTGTTAAAGGTGAGATCATATGGTATTTGTCTTTCACCACCTGGCTTATTTTGCTAAGCATAATGCTTTCCAGTTCCATCCATGATGTTGCAAAGAGTAGGAGCTCCTTCTTGTAAAGAATAAATATATTTTAATATATAATTTTTAAATTTAAAGTGTTAGCCAACAGTTCAGAAAAATCAAAGGCCAAGTACCAGGCCCATTCTGTACAGATCAAATAGTATGCATCTATGTTGAGTATATTATTCTGAAATTTGTTTTTTTCTCTCACTAGCATAAAGTATAGATTTTTACATGTCATACCCTCTTGTTAGCTGCTTCATAATGTTCCTTGGACAGTCATACAATGGCTGGGTTAGCCTTTTTCATGCTAGTGAGCCTTCAGATGTGTTTTGCTGTTACACACAGATCTTCAGTGGCCAGCTTTGTGCAGGACTTTCCATACATGTATGTATGTTTTTCTAGGGTAGACACTGAGAAATGGAATAGTTGCTCAAAGAGTTAAACTATTTTAAATTTTAATAGATATAATCAATCACTTTTCAATGTGGCCATAGTTACTTCTCTATCAGTTAAGGCTAAAGGTGCCTATAGAGTACTTATGGGGGTTATGAGTCTTGGTATCAAGATTTTCACAGCTTTTTGGTGTTATAGCAATGTATAAAATTAAATGTTTCACATAGACATGTGATACTTGTATTTTTAAAGAAGAACCCTCTAGCCACCATTGCTAAAAATGTCCATTTGCAGAAATTAGTGAGCTATCTTCTAGATATCCTGTGTCAGGGACTGAGACAAGAAAATAGAAAAAGTGATGCTTTTAATAAATGATGTTGGGAAAACTGGATAGCCACATGCAAATGAATGAAACTAGACCACCATCTTATTCAATACACAGTAACTTAAAATGGAATAAATTCTTGAATGTAAGGCCTGAAACCAAAAATTCCGTGCAAGAAAACATAGGTGCAAAGCTTCTAGACATTGGCCTTAGCTATGTTTTGTGGATTTGAGTCCAACAGCAAGGGAAGCGAAAACAAAAATAAACCAATAGGAGTACATCAAACTAAAAAGCTTCTGCATAATACAGGAAACCATCAACAAAATGAAAAGCCACCCAGTTAAATGGGAGAGATATTTTCAAGTGATATTTCTAATAAGGGATGAATATCCAAGATACATAAAGAACTCATTCAACTCAACAACAAAAAAACAAACAACCCAATTAAAAAATGAGCAGAAGATCTGAAGAGACATTTTTTCCAAGGAAGACATACAGATGGCCAACAGGCACATGAAAAGATGTTCAGCGTCACTAAGTATTACAGATGTGCAAATCCAAACCACAATGAGATATCACCTCACGCCTATTAGAATGGCTATAATCAAAAAGACAAGAAATAAGTATTGAGGAGGATGTAGAAAAAAGGGTAACCCTCATACACTGTTGATGAGACTGTAAATTGGTACTGCCAATATGAAAAATAGTAAGGAGTTTACTGAAAAAGTTAATACTATAACTAGAGGGGAAGAATACTATAACTGGGAGGAGAGGGAAAAATGACTAAAAAGTGTCAGATGCATGGTGATGGGTGGAAACTAGACTTTTGGTAGTGAGCACACTATAGTACATACAGATATAGAATTATACTATTGTAAACCTGAAGTTTATATAATGTTATTAACCAATCTTACCTTAACTTTTTTTAAAAAATTAAAAAATGATGTATTCAAGTAGATCTTGGAATTTCTGCTTTGTAAGATAAGATCCCAGAGTCTAGTTCCATCTAATTAGTGGTTCTGTAACTCAGTTATTTTTATAATTTCACAAAAAGTAAGTAGGATATTTCTTCTAAGAGTGACCATGGATGTCATATAATTCAACCCTCTCACTTTCCAAATGAAAAACTGAAGCCCAGAGAGAAGTCACATGCCCAGCTGTTTTTTTAGCAAAATGACATTTGAAATCCAGATCTCATGATTCCCAGTCCAGGGATTGATCTGGAGGAAAAGCACACACAAATACAGAATCCTATGTTGGAAGCAGCCTTAGAAAGGACGTTAGAATATTTGATGTTTCTCACAGCTTCAGTTTGAGCATTTTCCTTGAATGGCAGCTCATTAATTTGTGAGAAAAATATACCATTATTGGGCAGCTTTGATTATTAGGAATTTTTTTTCTTTCATTGTGCTGAAATCTGCTGCCTTATAATTTCTTGAACCTTTCCATTTCTTGGAGCATAGATGACTCAGATACAAGGTGCTCACCATGCCAATTCCTGCCCTCTGCGTACTCCACTATTTGTCAATGTCCCTCTTACAATGTGACTTGCAGAAGAGGACAAGGTCAGAGTCCAGCTGTGGTCTGGTCAGTGCAGGTGCTGTGGGTGGTTGTCCCCTTTGATCTGCTCTGTACTTCTATTAATAGACCCAACGTGTTTGGTTTTCATGGCAGCTGCATTCTCAAGATTATGTCAATGAAAACCCCAAGCTTTTTTTTTCCAAATTGAAAACTATTAAGCTAGGTCTCTTTCGTCTTCTGTTTATGTAATTGACTGCAAGAATTTGTGTTAAAAATCCCATCCTTTAGCTTTAGTTAAACATTTCTGTCTTTTCAGAATGTTTGAATACTCATCTTATTATCTAAAGTGTTTGTCTTTCTCTTTAATATACCCACATAGGCTTTGTAAACAACCCTTCTATGCTTTTGTAGAAATCACTGAAGAAGATTCAAGCAGGGCATGATGGGGGAGGGCATGGTCATGGCACAGTGACCTTTGTGCAGGGTGATTGATTAGAGTTGTGAATCCACATGCAGTACTCTGCTAAACCTTTATCTCCCCATTTAGTTTTTTTAAAATGTGGTTATTAGAATTGCCCTCCCCAAATGAAGATACTCTATATGATTATGGCATTCTTCTGATTTATGGCCTGGTAATCATTTTAAAAAGAGAAAATGGGGTTAGTTCCACACGTCCAATTCTCAGTGAACCCATATTGGCTTTTAGTGATCATCTCTTTGTAAATATTAACTTATAGATTTACTAAAGGCAAATAGCTAGGGCACCCAATGCCAAAAATGTAATGCCAAAGCAAGAAAAAAAATATTTTGGAAACAGAAGGAACTAATGTTCTTCCAGGAGCTTACTGTTTAAACCTCTATTGATAGAGAGCGACACATGGAACTGTGTGCAGAGGAGAGGGAATGAGCAGATTGACTGTGTAAGTCAAAGGCTTTCGGAGGTCCTCGGAGGAGAGAGGTAGTGGAGTCTTTGTGAATGATGCAGGTGCCCTCCAGGAGAGCCTGAGACAAGCTGGGACCCGCACCAACTCTGTCCTTCCCAAAGCACCAAACTTTCTCTCCCCCTCACTTGTCACCATTCTGCCTGCAGCACTTGGAGTCAACTCTAGCCTTTTTAATAAGAGGGGTTTGGAAGCGAGACAAGCCTTTTCAGTCTGAGAGATAAAAATAAAAATGTCAGTGATCAGAATTTCCACATATGGTCTCAAATGATAGATGAAATTTAAAGCTGGCAATCGTCCTGAGTTGGAAGGACGTAGGCAGCAGAGGCTGGAAGAAGGTTTAGGATTTTGTTTTGTTTTTCTTTTCCCAAGTGATAATGGACTGTCTCAAAACACAGCAAGTTCTTTCCTTTTTAAGGGCAGTGAAGGTTGCCAGGCCCTGTGCCTTTGCAGCCGACCTGTTCAAAGACATTTTGCAGCCCCTCCCCCACCTCTGTGAATAGGTTTTCCCAAAATTCCAGGAGGGAGCCCTCCACAGACTGCGCATCTGTTCTCTGGCATGCAGGGAATCTGGGTGACCATTGCATTTGGGAATCACCTGTTGGAGCTCCGGAAGAGAGACCATGCTCTGCACCAAGCCTTTGGAGATTTCCTTCTCTCCAAGACAGTTCTGCTTTTGGGGGTGGTTAGAGATTAGGAGAAAAGATTGGAGGAGGGGGGTGTGCATTTTAGCTGAGAAGGGTCAAAGCCCAAAAATGGTCTGGTTTTTACCCTGACACAAGAGATGAACACATTTTCAAGGCCAAAGCTCATGGCAACTCTGTCATCTATAGTCTTCGAGCTCTGAATTCTGCAATGTGTATTTTCAGTCTCTTAGCATGAGATTATTACACAATGATGCTCTTTAGCTGCTGTATAGTGTTCCTTGGATAGGTGTATGGTGGCTTGGTTAGCCTTTTGCATGCTGATGGGCTGTTGGATGTTTTCAGGCTTTTGCTATTACAACTAGATCTACAGTGGCCCACCTCATCCAGGCCTTTCCACATATATATGTATATTTCTGTAGGGTAGACACTGAGACACCAAGAAATGGAAAATCAAAAGGTAATACATTTAAAATTTTTATAGATACAGTCAAATCACTGCATATGAATCCATAAAACCTGAGCTCTGCTATGAATGTACCATATCTTTTGGTAAATTATTCCAGTTTTAATTGACTCACCTGAACAATGAGGAGGAGGAACAATAGGATATTTAAAAAGACTTTTTACAATTGCATTCCAAATTCTAATTTGAAGAATTCTGAGGCTACAATATGGTCTGAACCAGTGGTTCTCAAACTTGAACGTGAACCAGCTGGAGATCATGTTAAAGCAAGGATTTTGGGGCCCCACTACTAGAGTTCTTGGGTGATGCTGCTCCTGGTTTAGGCTCTGTACTTTGAGAACCTCTGGTCTAGACCATAAAACACTTAGATGAACTCCAAGCAGGTCATGCTGGAAAAGTAATGATCTACAGGCCTGACTTCAGGATCTTGTTAGCATGAAATGACTTTGGGGGCTGTACACACACTGAAATGTGCTCAGTAATGTGAGAGTAGGGGACTAAGAAGATGAGCAGTCAGAGGTCTGAATCTACACCTTGAAAAGTATCATCAGAATTTATGAAAATGGCACAGATGCCAGGAACTGTTGATTGTGTCTATAACCCAGTCCTGGCCTTATACATCTCTTATTTTCAAGAAAACCAAGTCAGAGAGAGTACATGAGCCAGTAGAAACCCAGCCCTGCTGCTGAGAAAATATAACATATGCCTAACTGACAACAGATCAGCATCATCTTCTCTACATAATGAGTGGACAGCTCAGCACAGTACCTTTTCCTGTTAAAGGACTTTTGCAGCCATTATCTCAACTCATTAAAACAGCCCCGGGAGATAAAGCACAAGGACAATTATCCTACTTGGGTGGGGAGTTACTTGCCTTTGTTGACCCAGCAAGGACAAGACCTAGGTGTTGTTTTGCCAGCAAGGCAAATGGGTATGTGTGGAGCCATGTGCAGTCTTCCCAGAAGGGCTCGTATAACCAGAACACTGATGAGCGTCATGTCATAGTTCTCGTCCCTTACTCAGCTTCATTCTGAACATGGCCTCATTAATAACCCGTTCTCAGTAGCTGAGCTAACTAGGCCACAAAAATATGTTAATGAGTTGGTAAGGGTCATTGGGGTCTTACATTGTTGTGTTGAGTTGGGATTAGCAAGTGGATTTTCTAATAGAATTACTAAATAACAAAAAAAGCTGAAACCTTTAGAGAATTTGTGCTTTTAGACCACTCTACTTCCTAGTTAAATAGTGGTTCAATACCATTAAATCCAGGCTGCTGTACTGCCAGAGGAAAAACAATTCCAAACTCAACATATGGGAAGAAGTTCTTGTTTAATGAAAAAAATCTTAAGGTCAT
Source organism: Carollia perspicillata (assembly GCA_004027735.1). Classification (NCBI taxonomy): domain Eukaryota; kingdom Metazoa; phylum Chordata; class Mammalia; order Chiroptera; family Phyllostomidae; genus Carollia; species Carollia perspicillata. The sequence goes on along the minus strand of PVKM010003675.1, from coordinate 8,122 downwards.
TTAACAAGTATCTACTGAGCAACCATATTGCCAGGTGCTGGGGACATACTGATGAATACAACAGGCATGATTGCTGGTGCTCTGACGGAGCTTACAGTTCAGGGAAGGAGATATAATTTAAACAAGAAAGCCCACAGGTCATTAATTAAGGCTGCAATAAGTGTCAGAGTAGAGAACAAGGAATCAAAGTAAAGTATAATATGATAGTTTTCAAAACTGACCTGATTCTGGGATGTAGAAAGAGAAACCAGGGCTTCAACCATTACTGTCCAGAATTCATCACATGAATCTTTGCCCCAATGCAGATGTGAGTGAGTGTGGCAGGGCTCATGTTTCCTTTTAAAATGGCATGTGGAAGCTTTAGAGCAACTATTTCTTCACCTCCTGCCTTAGCAGATCTTTGCCAGAGCCCAGGCTCCATGGTCATTCAAGGAGAACTTGAGGTGAGGTCAGGAATTACCTTGGGGAAGTCAAAAGAATTAGGAAAAAAGGTAAGGAAACTTCAGATAGTTCAAGAATCTGAGAGTCAACTGGTTTGCTCTTTCAAAGTATGCACCTCTTACTAAAGGGTGGTGACTTTTCCTTTCCAACTGGACACACACGTATGACTGGAGTGTCCTGGCCTGTGATAATGGAGGATTTCAAGGGTTAAACTAATAGCACACACACACTTCTAAAGTTTGGTTCTGTTTCTTGGGTACTTTCATTCAACTGGAGGGAAATACTGAATCTTGAAGAATTAAGCTAAGATTCTAGAATAATACTTAAGTTTAAAATATGGAGGGGTCCACATATTTGAAAACATGATTTAAGATTGAGCTCTTAGGTAGGAAGGGCCCTGGGAGGTTCACCTCACTTACTGTCTGCCTTCAGGCCAGGCCACACTTGCATCATTCTGGGCAGGGAGATGGCACCACCCTGCCACCTAATACACTGGGAGGACTTTGAAGGAAGCAAAAGTTTTAGCAAGGTCTCCACCCCAGGCTAGCTACTCAGAATGCCATGGAGGGAACCACATGGTTATGCCCTTAGTCTAGGGTTTTGTCTGAAGTTAAAGAGCAAGTGTCACCAGAGGGGTAGCAGTTACCACTGTCTATAGATTCAGTGCAATTCCTATTAAAATACCAGTAGTACACTTCACACATCTACAACAAATACTCCAAAAATTTATATGAAATAAAAAAGACCCGGAATAGCCCCAGCAATCCTGAGAAAGAAGAACAGAGGTGGAGGGATCACAATACCTGATATTAAACTATATACTACAAGGCCACTGTGATCAAAACAGTCTGGTACTGGCATAAGAATAGACACATAGATCAATGGAACAGAATAGAGAGCCCAGAATTAAACCCATGTCTCTATGGTCAATGAATATTCAAGAAAGAGGGGCATGAGCACAAAATGGAGTAAAAACAGTCTCTTCAAAAAAACAGTCTCTGGTACTGGTGTTGGGAGAACTGGGCTGGTACATGCAAAAAAAAAAATTAAACTAGACCATCAACATACACCACACATCAGAATAAACTCAAAATGGATAAAGGACTGAAATATAAGTTGTGATACCATAAAAATCCTAGCAGAAAACCTAGGCAGTGAAATTTCAGACATCCACGTAGCAATTTTTTTTGCCAATATAGCTCCCAGAACAAAGGAAATAAAGGAAAAAGTGAGCAGATGGGACTACATCAATTTAAAAAGTTTCTGCACAGCTAAAGAAATCATCATCAAAATGAAAAGGGAACCAACTATGTAGAAGAACATGGTTGTCATTGATATATTTGACAAGGGTTTAATCTCCAAAATGTATAAAGAACCCATGTGAGTCAACACCAGGAAGACAAACAATCCAATTAAAGAATGGACAAAGGACCTAAATGGACGCTTCTCCAAGGAAGATATATAGAGGGCCCATAGACATGTGAAAAAATGCTCAACATCACTAGCTACCAGAGAGATCTAAATTAAAACCACAAGATATCACCTCATACCCATCAGAATGACTATCATTAATACATCAACAAACAACAAGTGCAGGTGAGGATGTGGAGAAAAGGGAACCCTAATACACTGCTGGTAGGAATGCAGACTGGTGCAGCCACTGTGGAAAACAGTATGGAATTTCCTCAAAAAAATAAAGATGGAACTGCCTTATGACCCAGCCATTCCACTGCTGGGAAAATACCGTAAGAATCCTGAAACACCAATTCAGAAGAACCTATGCATCCCTATGTTCATAGCACTGCTATTTACAATTGCCAAGCACTGGATACAGCCCAAGTATACATAAGTAGATGAATAGATTAAAAAACTGTGGTGCATTTACACAATAGAACACCACACAGCAGAAAGAAAGAAGGAAGTCCTACTTTTTGTGACAGCCTGGATGTAACTGGGGACTAATATGCTAAGTGAAATAAGCCAGTCAGCGAAGGATAAATGCTGTATGACCTAACTTATAACTGGAATCTAGTGGACAAAATACACTAATGAGAAAAATCAAACCAGAGACATGGAAACATGGAGGAGACTGACAACTGTAGGAGGGGAGGACAGAGGGAGAGAATGGTAGAGGAAAGGGGAAGGGACTAGTCAAAGAACATGTATGGACAATGGAGAGGGGATTGACTCTGGGCTAGAGGGGTGGGCTGGGTGGAAGGGAGCAAAAGGGAAAAAATGGGACACTGTAATAGAATAAATAATAAAAATACAATAGAAGGAAGTACTTATTAGATCCTTTCCAGTTAGAGGTAGTGAAGGGCAATGAGAAAAGCCACCTATTAGGGGAAATGTAATGTGGGAGAGAGTAGAAAGAAAAAGCTTTGGTGGGCTGCATGGAAAAGCAGGATTCCGGAGTGAAGGGCAGGGTGTGTTGTTTTGAAGCTTCTGCTGATTTCTGTGATGTAAATACTCCCACTGTGGCTAATTTCAAGCTCCCACTGTGATGTCCACTGGCTCACAAAATTCCTTGAAATTAGTAATTGACTGAGTTTGCTACCGGGGAAGTGTGGCTCCTGCACACCGCTGTGGGTCTCCACCAGTGGGTAGAGAGGCACTGCAAGGGGAGAGAAGATGTCCCCAAATGTAAACCTGACCCATGGTGCTGGTCTGAAGCTCCCATGGATCATGTTGAGATTCTCCTATGCTGAGGATAGGAGGTGTAGTGGGGCCTGGGTGGCCCAGGTAAACATGTGTAGGACTGAAACTACAGGCAGGTTCAAAGTTTGGTGGGCCCCTAATTATACTGACTCTCCCCACCTGCCTTTTGTAACCATCACGTAGAGAGGCAATCCCTACAACAACAATATTAAATAAATTATAAAATGATTGCTGCTTATATCCAGAAAGCATGCTTCTTAGCATGTGGACACCCATTCGAAGACAATGCCCTGGAATCACAGTGGGAAAGTGACAATGAGAAGAAGGGAGGGTGAGGCCAGCTGTTGCCCTTTGTCGGGGAAGCAGGGACAGGCAGGGTTATTAAAAGCTCCATGACATACTTTGGCTTTGGTGGTGAGGTTATGTCTCAGCCTGTGGGATCACTCCCTTCAGAGCAGATCGGGAAGACATCAGGGCCAGCCTTGTTGAGTTATTCATGTCCATGGGGCCTAATCCTGTTACATGTGTTCTCTCTCTGATAAGGGTCTGCCTTATGTCTTCAAGCTTGGTTTTTCAGTTCCAGACAGAGCAAAAAGAATGACTCCTACAATCTGGGCATAATCGTGCAGTGAGTGAAAGCTTTGTCCTTGTTCTCCCATCTCCCTTTCAATAGATTTGTCCAGGATACTGGAAGCTAGCATCCTCCCATTGCCCAGATGCCCAGGGCTCTGCACTCTGGACCAGTGTCCTTCATGTGTCACAAGACCCCTTTGTCCTTTCATCCAGTGCTTCTGTTTTATTTCTCGTAGCCTTCTAATTCTTTCTTTCCCAATTTCCATGATAAGTAAGACACCTGTAAACTATTACACATTAAGGGGTTAAAGTCTGGTTTTGATTTAACAAATCATCTCCTCCAGAGGTATGTGTAGCATTACAAAGCTTTAACACTAAAGGATCATTCTCATATGGTAGGACTGACTCTCTGGTAGATAAATGACAAGACTTGGTTGGGGCAAGGTGCTTCCACAAGCATACCCTATGAGTGAACATGTAATCCCCCATGTCAATCCAGTCTTGATATGCTTAACAAGGCATTTACCAGTAGGTCCAAATAGGAGAATCATGCATAGGCTATGTTTGGCTCCTTTAATGGGCATGAAAGCAGGTCCCTAAAATGGCCCCAGCTTTCCATTGAGTCCAACCAAGAAGAGTCCAAAGGAAAGAGAGATGTGGAAACATTTAAGAGTATGTGACTGGCAAATTATTTTTTTTGTGGGAACAGCCCACTGGGCAGGATAAGAAGCAGGGTTTGCCTAGGACATGAGCACTGTGTGTAGCTCAGACTTGTGACCTGTCTTTGTCAAGAGGTTTTCCAACTTGATTTGGGGCTGAGACACACCCATGATAATTGCAATGTTCTCAGGATACACCTATTGACCAATATACAGGGCCAGCCACACACTCAGACCAATCACTTCCCCTTTGCTCTACCCAAGCCCTATTCAAGACAGAACCACCTACCTGAACAGGGATGAGCAGAGGAATGCTCTAGAATGCACTAAGTGATAATAATTATAATAGCTACCACTTATCAAGAGCTTACACAGCCCAGCTGCTGTGCATAAGGCTTCATGGATGTGTAATCTCATTTAATCCTTGGAACCACCCAGTTTTACATTATAATAATTATTATTTTTTACAGATGAGGAAACTGAGACTTAGATCAAATAACTTTCCCAAGGGCATACGGCAAATAAATGGCACAGTAAGCATAAAATCCCATATACTATGAATCCAGAGAAGCCTAATTTTTCCCCAAACTCTGCACCTTGGGCGCTAGTTCCACTCCTCCATCTCGGTTGAGCTGGGCCACACCACCAGTGTTTCCATGTGCAGGGGCTACATAACCATAGAGATCTGCAGTCAGATGCCCAGTAAAGCCAAAACGGTCCTAAGTCCAGTAGAGAAATGAAAACCAGCAGATAATGTTTTCATACCTGGAGGCAAATGTGTTGAAATACCTGGCTGCCTTTCACCTAATATTTTAATTTACAAATGATATGAGAAGACCATCAAGATAGATGTGATGGGATAATCTAAATACTTTCTAAAGGCTTCTAAAGGGATTTGAAGTAGTTTGGGGTATTAATATTCTGGAGCTGCCATTTTCATCACAAACTTGGCATCTTCATGAAAGTATCTCAGCAGACAGAGGAAGAAACAAGGGTCCTTTCTTCCTATTTTAATATAGATCTTTACTTGCTTCCTGACTTCTTTTTAATTATTGCTTTATATTTCAATTACAGTTTACTTTCAATATTATTTTTTACTAGTTTCAGGTGTACAGCTTAATGGTTACACAATCATATACTTTATATAGTATTCCCCACCCCAATATTTCAAGTACCCAACTGGCATCATACATAGTTACTGAAATGTTATTGACTATATTCTGTTTGATGTACTTTATATCCCTGTGACTGTTCTGTATCTACCAATTTACACTCCTCAATCCCTTCACCTCTGTCTCTCAGCTCCCCAGTCCCCATCCCCTCTGGCTTCTTACTGAGTGTACCTAATGTCTACTTAACATTGGGATGCTGAGACTATGATGAGTTACTTAGTAAGAGCAGAGCTGAGATGGTTGCTGCGATCTTAATAACAGAAGCACAGTTGGAGGGTCCTCGTCTCCTCCTCTTTCGTGTGCCTACCTCCTGACTTCAACACTCAGCAAAGCCTTGGGATAGAGAATTAAGAGTTAAAGAGGCAGCAGCTCCCAGAAGGCTAGAGCCAGAAATCATATCCAGATTCCACATGGTTCATTTAATAAATGTTTATTTATTATAAGACCTTGAAATTCAACCTTTTGCATTGGGTTATGGGTGAATGCCAAAATATACAGTCTTTATCCTCAGGGGGCTTACCAATGTGTTGGGAAGATACAATTTTCAAGTAAGGTGATATAGACATTGGTAATACCAGGTAACTAAAGCTATAAAGACATATACAAGAGTGATGAGAGTGTGTTGGGAGTTCAGAGAACTCTGGCGTTGGGAAGGGTTTTGTAGAAGGGCAGAGGCAGAGCAGATCCACAGATGAGGGGGATGGCAGAGGCAGCTTTCAGCCAAGTCCGTTTCCTCATGCCAGCCGTACTAATTCCATTGTGTTTTGGCTTGTACCACAACCTCTTCTAATCCCACTTCCTTCTTTTCATTTTCCCTCTCTCTTTTTTCTTCTTATCGTCCTATCATGTGAATAATTGAAATATTTTCCAGACTTATTCTCGAAGCTTTGCCCAACAGTTCCAGAGCATGCTGCATTTCCCACTTACTGATTTTTTAAAATAATAGGTAGATCTGTACCACACCTTGGGAAAATTAATTATATTCTGCCTTATATTGTTTGCTAGTGATTTAGTTCTATGTTCCTAATGATACTTTAAGCCTCTTAAGGGCAGGGCTGTACATGGCATTTCTCAGGTATCCAGCACATTACTAGATGCAAAACAGATGCTCAGGAATTTTGATTGAATGTCTCACCATCCAGGGTCATTGGTTATCTAGTCTCATTTCAAAGTTCATGTGGACAGAAGCTACACAGACAGTGATAGCCTATTTAGATATTTGATGACCTGAGGAATGGCTTTGGTCCCCTGCCAGAATTCCTTCTGTTTTAAAGCCCAGTATATGTTTCATAAAACCCTTCACGTCCTTGTAAATTGTATGAACCCTCTCATCTGTCTGCTTAACAACTTTGGATTCCCTCGTCCATTCTTTATTTCCCTGGGACACATTAAAAATTTAGTGTTTTTTTTTTAATTGTTACTGTTTAATTACAGTTGCCCCCAGTTTCCCCAGTTCCTGTTCCCTGCCCTGCCCACTCCCCTCTCCCACATTCAATCCCCAACCCCACCGTTGTTCTTGTCCATGAGTCCTTTATACATGTTTCTTGACTCGACTCTTCCCCTTCTTTCCCTCGTTATCCTCCTACCTCCTCCCCTCTGGTCACTGTTGGATTGCTCTTTATTTCCATGTCTCTGGTTCTGTTTTTCTCGCTTGTTTGTTTTGTTGATTAGGTTCCACTTAAAGGTGAGATCATATAGTATTTGTCTTTTACCTTCCGGTTTATTTCACTTAGCATAATACTTTCCAGTTCCATCCAGGCTGTCACAAAGGGTAGGAGTTCCTTCTTTCTTTCTGCTGTGTAGTATTCCATTGTGTAAATGTACCACAGTTTTTTGATCCACTCATTTACTGATGGGCCCTTAGGCTGTTTCCTGCACTTGACAATTGTAAATAATGCTGCTATGAACATTGGGATGCATAGGTTCTTTCAAATTGGTGATTCAGGATTCTTAGGGTATAGTCCCACCAGTGGGATTGCTGGTTCAAAAGGCAGTTCCAAATTTAGTTTTCTGAAGAAGTTCCATACTGTTTTCCACAGTGGCTACACCAGTCTGCATTCCCAACAGTATAACAGGATTCCCTTTTCTCCATGTCCTTACCAGCACTTGTTGTTTGTTGATTTATTAATGATAGCCATTCTGACCAGTGTCAAGTGGTACCTCATTGAGGTCTTAATTTGCAACTCTCTGATGACTAGTGTTGTTGAGCATCCTTTCATAGGTCTATGGGCCCTCTGTATGTCTTCCTTGGAGAAGTGTCTGTTCAGGTAATTTGCCCATTTTGTAATTGGATTGTTTGTCTTCCTGGTGTGGAGTCATGTGAGTTCTTTATATATTTTGGAGATCAAACCCTTGTCTGAGATATCATTGACAAATACATTTTCCCATACAGCTGCTTCCCTTTTCATTTTGATGATAGTTTCTTTAGCCATGAAGAAACTTTTTAATTTGATGAGGGCTGTTTGTTTATTCTTCCCTTTATATCTCTTGCTCTAGGGGACATACTGGTGAAAAATTGCTGAGTGGAATATCTGAAATTTCCCTGCCTATGTTCTTCTCTAAGACTTTAACAGTGTCACAACTTATATTTAATTCTTTTATCCATCTTGAGTTTATTTT
>PVKM010003674.1:0-56187 GCA_004027735.1 Carollia perspicillata | reverse complement strand
CTCTGAGCTTTTCTTGTGCTTGCGGCATTTTGGTCAGGTGGCACCTGTTGCGTATGAGGGGCGGAGCCGTAGGTGTTCACCAGGGTGGGGCAGCCTAGTCGCCAAGTTGTGACGTTGTCCGTGGGGGCGGGGTCAGAGACGGAACAATGGCGCCCGTTCGCGCTCTCCGGAGTTTGCGTCCCCTCTGCTGCCTTCCACAAGCAAACTGGGCCCCTCTGACGCTGGTTCCCAGGTGGGAGGGCCTATGCACACTCCGGGACCCCGCGGGTCTCCCCAGCGACCTCTCCTGTGAGGCTGGGAGCCTCTCCCGGCACCTTTCCAATAGGTGCCTTTAGGCTTTATTTCCCGTCGCTGGGGCTCTGGGCTGTGCAGTCCGTCTCACTGCCCAGTCTTGCCTAGTTTATCTGCATGCGAATATGTGTCCACAGTTGGCTAACTGCCCTGTGTGCCTTGCGTGTTCTGCTCGTCTCCTCCCGTCTCCTCCCTGCGTCTGGGGTCTGCAAGCTCCACGCCACCTAGGGCCGCCCGGCGCTCCCGAGCCTGGCAGCCACCTCGTTTTTCCTGCCGCTTTCTCTCTCCGCCGCCTGCCTACTCCGCCCCTCTTACCGGTTGGGTTGAATGGCCGCGGACTTCCACATTTCAAATTTTCTGTGTTCTGGTTGTGTTATTGTTTATAAATATTTGTTGTCCTTAATCTTGGTTGTGAGAGGAGGCACAGTGCTTCCACCTACGCCTCCATCTTGGCCGGAAGTCAAAAAAATACTTTATTTATTTATCTTTAGAGGGGAAGGGAAGGAGAGAGGGGGAGAGAAATATCAATGTATGGTTGCCTCTCATGCGTCCCCTGCTGGGAACTGGCCTGCAACCCAGGCTTGTGCCCTGACTGGGAATCGAACTGCAATCCTTTGGTGCACAGGCCCACACTCAATCCACTGAGCTACTCCAGCCAGGGCAAGTGGATTTTAATTTAATGAAAAGTTGATTGATATGGTTTGGGTTCCATACTGAAACTAAATTTTACAAACTATCAATTGTCAAGTTTTGGTATAGTATCAAGGAGGAATACCCACAATTATCTGCAAAGGGTTTTAAAATGCTACACTTTTTTCCATTATGTATTTGTGTGAGGCTTCATATACTTCATATTTTTTTCATATACTTCATAATTTTCTTTGTATACTTCAATCAAAACAACGTATCTCAACAGATTAAATAAAGAAGCAGATGGGAACCTAGATGATAAAAATCTCAAACAATGTCATTCTTTTTACTACTTTGATTTGGAAAATGGAGTTATTTTTCATTGAAAAATTTTATTTATGTTAACATTAATGGGTTTATTAATTTTAAATAAATATTTTTTAAATTCTTTAAAAATATTTATTTTAGAGAAAGGGGAAGGGAGGGAGAAAGAGAGGAAGACAAACATCCATGTGTGGTTGCCTTTCATGTGGCCCCCACTGGGGACCTGGCCTGCAACCCAGGCATGTGCCCTGACTGGGAATTGAACTGGAAACCCTTTGGTTTGCAGCCCGTGCTCAATCCACTGAGCTACACTAGCCAGGCTATTTTTTAAATTCTTAATTTCAACTTCTAATATTGTAAGTATTGACAATGTAACCCACATAAACAAAAGATTTTTCAGGTCTTCCATTTTTTAGAGTATAAAGAGGTCCTGAGACCAGAAGGTTAGGAAACACTGCTATAAATCAGTAATAAAGTTAATCATCCCCAAATATTTTGGAGCATTGATGAAGGGAAAAGAAAGACACATAATTATAAACAACTAACCCCATTTGGAAAAGGAGAGGCACTGAAATGAGGCCCAATGGTCTACAGTGTGGATTGCATCTGGTGGACCAAGAACAGCAAGGAGTCCTGCCTTGGCAGACCGAGGCCAGTTCGATTCCTGGTCTGGCACACCCGGGAGTTGTGGATTCGGTTCCCAGTCAGGATGCACACAAGGGGCAGCAGAGCGATGTTTCTCCCTTGCACTGATGTTTCCCTCTCTTTCTCTCTCCTTTCCCCTCTCTCTAAAAGTAAATAAATACAATTTCAAAAGAAGAAGAAGGAGGGGGAGGAGGAGGAGAGAGGAGAAGAGGAAGAATGAGAAGAAAAAATTTGAGGTTTTCCTGCTAGTATTGTTTGAAACCAAGACATTGCCTTAGGGGTTGATCATTCACAGGTTCCATGTGCCAGGATTGGGGTTTCTTTGACAGAACCCTTCCCTTCATAGATGTATGAGTTTTCTGACTATTCACATTTGGGTACTCTGTGGGCTCTTAACTAAGCCAGAAGAATTGTGAATTATAGCCCTTGAATCTAGACCTTGATGTTGGTGTGCCAGGGAAAGGGAAGGAGTCTCTTGCAGCAACAGGACATCCCAGTCCTCGGCTCAGGGCCTCCACCTTCACCTCTTGGAACAACTGTGAACACCGGGCATGTGAGGGAGGCACAGCTGGCTGCCCCGACCACTAGGCTGCACCCTGTAGAAGGCTCTTTACACAGGGTAACCGTCTTTCCAGTGGGGACAAGTAGGAAGAGCTTGGGAGGGGCTGTTGGCTGCCTCTCTTACTTTAGCTTTGATGTAGGAGGTGCTGCCGTGACTGTCTTGACCATCAGACTCCGCGTCAGCTTGGGTGGCCGTCTACAGGCAGTTTCTCACTCAGCAAAGGCAGAGTAGCCAGGCTGCCTGATTCAGGTCGTAGTTCTACCGCTGTCTAGCTTTGTGACTTTGGGCAAATTATTCTGCACTTCAGTTCCTACAGTGTAAACTGGGGAATAACAACAGCATCCACGTCTTTGTGTGATTGTGAATGTTCAATGAATTAATATGTGTAAAGCAATTAGAACCGGGCACATGATGAATGCCTCAGAAATGTTAGCTTTCATTATTCTCTTTGCAAAATTTGTCTCTTTGACTCTGAAGACTTGGGGAAAATAGCCAACACAACCTCCTGACACATTTCTACCAAGTCCCCAAGTTTTCACCCATGTTAGGTGCGTGGTCTGAGCTCCAGAGCTCCCTGGCTATGCAGCCCCATCATGGGGAATGCTGACCCCCTGGCCTGGACAGGGAAACCTTCACCCTTCTGTGTTCCCTTCGACTCAGCTAACTGCACCTGTTAGAGACATCACTAGCGACACCCTTCTTCAGTCGCAGGTGACAGAATCCTAACAGACATGGGCTTTGGGCAGCGGGGAAGGATTTGTTGGATTACAGGAAAGTTCAAGTGTTTCCGGCACAGGTAGCTCTCGGCATTAAGAGCATGTCATCTGGGGTGTTCAGATGGTGTTTCTGTCTCTGGCCCCCTCTTCACTTCTCAGTTCTGCTTTCTTTCCCCTTCTTGGTGTCAGTATCAGGCAGTCTCTGTCCAGGAGCGGAAGACCCGTGCTTCCATCTTCTCCACTTAGGAACCTCAGGAGGAAGCAGCCGCTACTCCCTGGATTCCAGAAAAGCTTGGGATTGTCTTTAATTTCTCTAGCTGTCTGTCACCTTGTGACATCCAAGAGTGACATGGCAAGTGGCCTCAGAGGACTGAATCTGCACCACCAGGGAGGGGAGGGGAGGGAATGATTGGCATTTACCAATTATCTGTTCTGTTCTACACATTTTCCGTCTCCTCATGGTGAAGATTATCCCCTTTTGGGAAGGACACTAAATCTCATGGCTGTCTCCCTCGCCCTCCCACTGGAGAGGGAAGGGGCCCCTTCTTGTGTCCACTGCCATCCCCTGTGCGGTACCCTTGGTCCCATTCATCTATCTCCCTGCAGACAGAAAGCACCATCAAGCCCCTTCCTCACCTTTATATTGTCACTCTCCCTTCTCTACTCTATTTTCTCCTGAGCTTCCACACAGGCTAAAGAAAACAGAGCTCTTCCCCTTCTTAGAAGAGAGCTAACTACCACCTCTACCTCCACACCTTTCACTCACATCTCGACTGTATGGAGTCCGTTCTCTGTCGCTGCCATCTGTTTTCTGTCGCTGAAGGTGCGCTCTCCAATTATTTCCCACGTGGCAAATCTAGTCCTCGGCCACCTTGACCCATCTCATGTGCCAGCTAACTGAGTCGGGTGAGTAAGAAGCTAGGACAATTCATATGCAAGTGGAATGGGGACACTGAGACAGCTGGACAAACTGGCAGAGCTATTTACAGCCAGATACAGAAAGTCACCTGGGCAGAAAGTACCAGGTGCCTAGCAGTGGGCAAAACTGGCGTGGTCTTTCCTCCCCTGGCATTTTGCTGGTCTTGTGGTTTAGACCCCCTGCCCTGGTGCTGACCAATCAGTGGAAACCACGACCCTGAAAGGGCACACCTGGAAAAGCTGATGACTATTCTGTTGAGATCCCCCTAAGACCTCCCCTTAGGCCCCAGCCTTTAAGACTCTCAAGAGGAAGGACTCGGGGCAGCTCTCCTTCCGGGGAGCAGGCCCACGCCTTTCCCTTCCCGCTCTTCTTCCCCCACAGGTGGGCATCTCCTAAACTCTAAGGGGCCCCCATGAGACTTGCAACCAGGGGAGCAATGGGCAGTGGCAGCCTGTTCCAGGTTAACCTTTTCTCTGACTCTCCAGTGAGCTGACAGCAGCCCCACCTTGGTTCGCTTCTTTCCTTTCTAGAGAGCCACAGCAGCCCGCCTGGGCTCTCTCCTGGTGCTTCTTCTGTCCTAAGCCCTTCCTTGTCTCACTGTCCCCAGCTTTAATAAAGGTCCTCTCAAAGTCACCTGGACCCATTGTGAAATCTTTCTTATGTAAAGTCAAGAACCCACATGCTGTCCTGGTTGGTGTGGCTCAGTGGATTGAGTGCCGGCCTTTGAGTGACCAAAGGGTCGCAGGTTCGATTCCCAGTCAGGGCACATGCCTGGGTTGCGGGCCAGGTCCCCGGTGGGCGGCACAAGAGGCAACCACACATTAATGTTTCTCTCCCAGTCTTTCTCCCTCTCCCCACCTCTGTCTAAAAATAAATTAAAAAATATTTAAAAAAAAGAACCCACATGCTACTGGCTGGCCTTAGGCAGGCCAGCTCTGGGCCCTGTCCCCATTCTAGTATCATAATCGTGCTTTCCCTCCCAAATTCTCACCTCACTCGGCTTCCAGTTTTTTGTTTCTGCCTGGTTCCCCTGCTCCCTTTTCTGGTTGTTCCTTTCCTGGCACTCTTTGGTTAAAAGTTTACGAGAAGAGGAAGCCATTTCTCCTTTCATTCACATCTGTGGTTTCAAGTGCCACTTTGCCATTGGTGGTTCTGCATCTCCACGGCCTGGGTCTGTCTCTGGGTGGCAGTCTCTGTGCCTCTGCACAGAGCCCAAAGAGAGCAGCTGTCTACATACCGTGAGCAGTGGATGAATTTCTTCCAAGGCAGGTGCCTAAGGAATGGCAAAGCAGTGTCCAGCTGTGGAACTATATTCCAAGCTACTCACAAAGGCAGGCCACAGAGGTCAGGTTAAGCAGCATCTGCAATGCAGCTATGTTCAGATGACTTTTGGTAATGGGGGCTATGATAGGGACGCAGTGGAAGTGAGACTGTCAGGGGAAGCCATCTCAGCTGTCCGAGCAGGTCCCTGGAGAACAGGAACAGTGATCTGGTGACATTGTGTTGACATGCTCTGGGTGTGCTCCCAGCACTCCTGTCTGCCACACCAGACAGTCTCACACTGGCGGGTGGCCTCCATCACATCTAGGTCGTTCACGGCAGCGTTTGGCTTGGGCCCAAACTCTGTGTCCAATCAGCTGCAGTAAGGTCGGCAGGGCGGCCTCCTTGGATTTACATGCTCTAGATCACAGTGATTTATTTCCTGAACGTCAGCTCGTGTCCGCTGGCCTTAGGAGGAGGCTCAGGGAGTTGCACACACTCGGCTTTGTGATTTTTTTTGGTCTTTCTAGCCGTGTCTCAATTTCCTTCCTTCATTTCACAAATGAAGGAGTTGGACAAATTGGTCTTCAAAGGTACTTCCAAATCTGACTTTGCAGGAATTTATTGTTATTATTGTTTGGCTGCATGTCAGCTCTAGCAAAATGACATGCCATATCCCAGCTTGAAGGTTTCAAGTAGTGCTATTTCTGAGTCAGAGGTCAGTTGCAGGGAAGACAAAGCACTCTATTTTTAAGCAGAAAAGGATTTAATACGAGGAATCAGGTGTTTAAAAAAACAGTTGGAAGGGCTAAAAGAGGGGGCTCTAGGATAAGCCTCCAAGAAAGACTCTCAGAACAAGGCCACAGAGTAGCCGCTAACTCTGACACCACCGAGAGTCAGGAGGCCGCTACTGGGACTCGGGCACCAAAGAACGCAGCAAGCGAAGAGATGACCGCAGAATGGGGGAACGTGTTTGCAAATCACATATCTGTTAAGCAGCTTGTTATCAGAATATATAAAGAAGTCTTATCGCTCAACCATGAAAAAGACACATGGACTAATTTAAAAATGAGCAAAGCACTTGAATAGATATTTCTTCAAAGAAGACACACAAACAGCCAAGGAGTACATGAAAAGATGCTCAACATCATTAGTTGTTAGGGGAACACAAATCGAAACCACAATGAAATACCATTTGATGCCCACTAGGATGGCCATAACGATAAAGCCAGGCCATAATGATAAAGCCAAACCATAACAAGTGTTGGCAAGGATTTGGAGAAAAGTGGAACTCTTGTGTATTGCTGGTGAGTAAAACGGTATAACCTTTGTGGAAAAGGATGATGGTTCTTCAAAAAATTAAACACAGAATTTCTAAAGAATTCAGCAATTCTATTTTTGGATATATAACCAAAATAATTGAAAGCAGGAACTTGAACAGATATTTGTATGCCAATATTCATAATAACCAAAAGTGGAAATAACCTAAATGTCCATCAATTAGCGATTATATAAACAAAATGTGGTATAGCCATACAGTACCCAGTGGAATGTTATTCAGCCATAAAATGGAGTGAAGCAGCCGGCCTGCGAACCAAACAACCGCGGTTCGATTCCCAGCCAGGGCACATGCCTGGGTTGCAGGCCAGTTCCTAGCAGGGGACTCATGAGAGGCAACCATACATTGATGTTTCTCTTCCTCTCTCCTTCCCTTCCCCTCTAAAGATAAATAAATAAAATCTAAATAAAAATGGAGTGAAGCATTGTTACATGTCACAATAGGGATGGATCTTGGAAACCTTACACTAAGTAAGGCACAAAAGGCTACACACTGTGTGATTCCATGCATGTAAAATGTCCTGAATAGGCAAACGCACGGGGACAGAAATTAGATTAGCGGTTACCAGGGCTGAGGGGAGAGGGAATTGAGACTGACTGCATATACATTTCTTTGCAGGTAATGCAAATGTTGTGGATTTAGTGGTGAGAGTCGCACAGCTTTGTGAATATATTTAAAATCTACTGAGTTGTACATTTTAAAATGATGGATTTTATGTTATGTGTTACATCTCAATAAAAAAAAATGGGAATGGTTAAAAATGACACACAGCACGCCCTGCCCGGGCGGCTCAGTTGGTTGGAGCATCGTCCTGGTGCAACAGGGTTGCAGGTTCAATTCCCAGTCAGGGCACGTGCAGGAGGCAACCAATGAGCGCATGGATGGGTAGAGCAGCAAACTGATGTCTCTCCCTCAAAATCAGCTAGGAAAGAAATACAGCTTTGTAGCTGCAATCTAAGGATCAGAGAGCCATCTCTGCTACTGTCACCACTGCTTTTAAATAGCATGAAGCTAATGATTGGACATTAGAATACTGCGGGGGGGAGATGGCCTTGGTCTCACTCTCTCCTCCCAATTCTTATATAAATGGATGCAATTTAGAGACACTAATTTTTATGTAGAATATTAACTACAAGGGAGTCTGGGAAATGTAGCGTTTAATTCTGCAGCCTTGGCAGTATGAGAAAGAGTGGAATGGATGCTGACAGCCAAAGACCATATCTACATCAATTCATCCTTTGGCTTTTCAGGGATCTACTCCCTTCCCTAAGAGGAGAGACTAAAAATCCTATTAGTCATGAATCCACCTATGGGTGATGTCCTTTCTGGCTGAGTCACAATTTTACCTCAACAGCTATAGCCAAAGAACTACATTATCAAGTTACCAACAACAGCCCTGGCTGGAGTGGCTCAGTGGACTGAGTACTGGCCTGCGAACCGAAAATTCATCGGTTCAATTCCCAGTCAGGGCACGTGCCTGGGTTGCAGTCCAGGTCCCCAGTCGGGGGGTGTGAGAGGAAACCAATCAATGTATCTCCCGCACATCGATGTTTCTCTCCCTCTCTTCCTCCCTCCCTTCTCATCTTTCTCAAAATAAATAAAATCCTGTTTTCAAAAAAAATTATTTATTTATCCTTAGAGGGGAAGGGAAGGAGAGAGGGAGAGAAACATCAATGTATGGTTGGTTGCCTCTCATGTGTCCCCTGCTGGGAACTGGCCTGCAACCCAGGCATGTGCCCTGACTGGGGACTGAACCGCGACCCTTTGGTTCACAGGCCCGCGCTCAATCCACTGAGCTACGCCAGCCAGGGCAATATAAAATCCTTTTTTAAAAAAGTTACCAACAATAACACACCTTATGATTCTAGGGAAAATGTGGGAGGTGGGGAAAAAACAGGTTAATAGCTATAAAACATATACACAGTACAGCAAAAACTGAAATGCTAATGTAGTCCTCATTTCTCAAGTTTTCATGAACTATTTATATTCATAATTTTCTCCACTACCCATTCTAAGTTCCTTTCCTCCTAGCCAATACCTCATCTGGTTGAGGTTTTTTATCTGGTGTGGTGACCCAAATCTCTATTCCTAAAAGATTTGAGCCCTTCGTGGTTTTGCCTTTTAGAACTTTCACTCCTAAGCATGGTAGCACTAGAAGTAGCCCCAGACAGCCCTTCCGGTTCCAGGCACACCTCCTCCCACCCCCCACCACACAATAGGAAACTGTGATCCTTGGTCATCAGGATCAGTCACTCCACCTGAAACTGTTGCCCCTTTTAGGCTGTCAGTTCAGTGGATGAACCACCCACGTTGGCCAGAAAATTTCTAGTCAACGGACTCATTATGTGCCCCAGTGGAAGTATTTCTCTTGTGGGTGTAGAGAATTATAAACCATTTGTAAGCCATTTGACTATTCTGTAAGGGCAGCTGCTGTGGGATGATTCCGTGGGTCTTGGCCCATTGCCTACTTGATGAGAGGCAGTGTTGTGTGGAATACCCCACGATGAATAAGGCATTTAGTAAGTTTATAGACAATAAGAATGATGATGATCATGATACTAAGTGAAAATGACACTAGCTAATACGAATAGCACTTATTACAGGCAAGGCACTATCATATGTATTCATTTAATGCTCACAGTCCCTAGTAAAGAACTGAAATAGAGAGGTTAAATAATTTAACCAAGGTCATAAGATACTTAAGTGATGGAGTTAGAATTCCTACCCAGGTTTTCTGGCTCTGGAGTCTACCCCCTTAGCCACTATGTATCTCGACGTGAACATATCATCAAATTTAGAATAACAGAGGATGGGGGAAATGTCTGGCTTTATAATAATTGGGCTTTTTTTTATCAGTTTAAAATTTCTTTGTGAATATTTTAGGCTTGGCGTGCATGGAAACAATCCGTATCTTGAATGAATGACTGTCTTTTCCGGTGAGGACAAATGGCTGCTTTCTCTGAGATGGAAGGGATCTGATGCAATCGAACCGCTACAAGTGCCCAGCTGGTCCCCCAGATCAGGGAACAGGGCTCCGTAGGAAGAGAACAGCCATTGCCACAAACAGCACGGCTTCACTCCAAAATCATAAGGCCCTGCCTGTGCTGTGGGTCTCTCACGGAAGCTCGTCACAGTGTATACTCTGTATCCTCATTCGCCAAGGGACTTTGCACACCACTGGATTTTCAGGGTCTTAAGCCAGACTGCTTCACGTTGCAGCCTGCACCCACGGCTGACCATGCTCTGTTTGGAGGCCCATCAAAGCTGCTAGTCTTATGGGTTACTTGGTAAACAGGCCAGTGCAGCACAACTGAACGTGGTACGCTGCCTCTAAGACCAAAAGCGATCCGTCGAATGTTCAGACGTTTTCTTAGTGGTGGGGAGTGTACCATGTAACAGCTCATCTTTCACTTTAGACTGCCTGCCTCGCTCCTGACCGCTCCTCCCGATCCTTAACAACTTCACGGAGATGACAGGGCCCTTAATTTCCACAGGATTATTGCCTACCTCTAAAATGCATTTTATTTATTTACTTATTTGCTTATCTATTTATTTATTTTATTACCCACATAAGTTGGGTAATAAATATTGGATACTTACCTGCTACTGCTTGCTTATTAGGTCCAAAAACATGATGTAAACACATGTCAAGTGATGTTCCACTGGGAAAGGTGAGATGATTCAAGTGCCTCGGATGAGATTTCGACAGAGCTGGAGAGCTGATATAACCCAGACGTAGGACAGCAAGATGGACTGTTGACCTGGACAGGTGCAAGTACTCTGCTCTCCATGTGTTCTGCTACTTGGGCTAAAGGGGATAAAAGCATATTCCAGGTCAGCAGTGGCCTGGCTGCAGGTGCCAGGGGCAGGTTTTATTTGCTTTATAAAGAGATATCTGAAATAACAGCTGTGAGTCAAGTCCCGTACAGGGCAAATGCCCTAAATGTGACTCCATGGGGGTCACCACTCCTGAATGTCAGTCTTTGATGGTGGTAGTAATACCTACCATTCCCTTAGGGAGGCACTGTTGCTTCTGGCTTATGACTCTGTGGGGAAAACCGTTCCAGGGACTTTCCTTTGTTCTTACGTAGCTCTCACGCTGTATGTCAATGTGGAGATTCTGCCAGTTGCCAGTATGTCTATTACAACTGTAACTACAGAAACTGGGAAATAACCCCAGTACGGACATGTAGGACATACCCAGGCCGAAGTTCCCTTTTAAATTACCTGCCCCCGCGTATTAGTTTGGTAGGTATGCCATAACAAAGCACCACAAACGAGGTGGCTTCAACACTCCTTTATTCTCACAGTTCTGGAGGTTCGAAGTCCGAGATCCAGGTGTCTCTGCAGGGCTGGTGCCTTCTGAGAGCTACACAGGAGACTCCGTCCCAGGCCTCTCTCCCAGCTTCCGGATGCTTTGCAGCCATCTTTGGCACGCCTTGGCTTCTGCTGTGTCGGCCCAGGCTCTGCCTTCATCTTCACGTGGCGTTCTCCCTGCGAGTGTTTCTGTGTCCAAACCCCCCTTTTCATACGGCACCAATTACACCAGATTGGGGCCCACCCTACTCTGGTACGACCTCGTCTTAATTACATCTGCAACAACTCTGTTTCCAAATAAGCTCACATTCTGCGGTACTGGGGGTTAGGACTCCAACATATGGATTTCGGGGGACACGATTCGACCCACAGCACCCCTTATGCCTCTAGTCTAATTAGTGGACCACAGAGACCTTTTAGGTTCCTTAGGATTAGTGCTGGCTTAGGGTCAGTTTCCAAATATTCTGTAAAGGCCTGGGCACTTCCATTTTCTCAGGCACAGGAACACAGGTTAGTGGCTTGAGATTTTGGGGGGAAGACTAGAAGATCTGCAGTTCAGTTATGATGAGATACTGGGTGCTCCCTTCAGGGTAGCCAGCATCCCTTTATTCAAGAGCCTTCGGTCTGAGAACTGAGTGTCTGTAATTCTCCATTTTGGTGATTCAAAACGGGCTTCTCTGCCAGACCTGGAGTTTTGCTTTGTGTTATGCAAAGAGAAACTCAGTGGGTTGTATTTCACCACTCCAGCAACCTTGCCTTGGTACTGCCCCTCGGCCTGTCACTCCAGGATCCCGTCATCCCTACTGATACCAGGGATTCCATCTCAGTGGCAGCATCTCGTAGCTTCATTTCCGGCCTATGGGGAATAGACACTCCAGTACTGTTCAAGGTAAGGTGTTCCCATTATTTACGTACTTTCCAATTCCCTGGTGAATGGAATATCCTCTGGGCAATTTTGAAGGGCAAAATTAGGAAATGAGGTCACACATTATGATAAATCTGCATCAACAGCCCTGGCTGGTGTGGCTCAGTGGATTGAGTACTGGCCTGCAAACCAAAGGGTCGCCGGTTTGATTCCCAGTCAGGGCACATGCCTGGGTTGCAGGCCAGGCCCCCAGTGGGGGGTGTGCAAGAGGCAAACCACACACTGATGTTTCTCGCCCTCTCTTTCTCCCTCCCTCCCACTCTCTCTAAAAACAAATAAATAAAATCTTTTTAAAAATCTGCATCAACATTTCTATCTTCATGTTTTTGGCTTTGTCTTCCAATGCTGTACTAAGTAATATTTGGCAGTTCCCTTGCGAGTACAGAGCATTGTTAAATCCAAGTTCATCCAACCAACCAGCTAAGAGGCGCTCCTAGCTGCTAAAGCCAGAATCTCTAAAATGTCCAGATTAGTAAATTCTACCCAAATGAAAATAAAATTATGCTCTTTTCTTCCTGGTCTAATACCTTTGGAATCCGGTTTCCGAACATCCCTCAGGTTTCTGCTGATTCAAATGAACAAAATCTTACAATTTTTCTGTAAGCCTCCTAAGATCAGACTGTGTTTGCCTTCAAGATGCATACTGAGATCTCATTGTAATTACAGATCTGGTGGTAATAAGGGGTAGTGGGCAATGAGAAGTGGTATGAGCACCTGAGAAGTACTAGGGGCAGTGAAAAGTATTAGCATTCGCTTCCAAGGCAACTAACTACCCTCTGGTCTCCAAGTCAGACTGAGAGGAAAGTTAACTGGAGCCCGTGGATTCAGAACAGTAAGATTTACTGAAATCCATTCGAGTATTCCCGTAGCTTATTTCAGAACCCCACTCTTCCCCAATGCCCTAATTGTCACATAACAGACCTCGTAAGGCTGTGATTTTAACTTATGTTGCAATTCAATAAGCTAGAATCTCCACCTGAGTTTCACGTACATCAGCCCTGTGGCTACAGGAGATGAAATTCTCTGGGGGCTCTCCCATACTTGCCTGGAGCTGAAAATGTAAAACTACTGAGCCTTCATTTTCTGTAACTTCTCTAGCATAGCCACTATCATCTAAGTCTGCTAATTTTTCTTCTAAGACATTTCATCTCAGGTGACCACAGATGTAAGTAATCTTTGCCTGCTAGGTCACAATTTTCCAGTGGCAATTAGATTCCCTTCTCCGTCAAATCCAGCTCAGTCATAACTAGTCTGAGTTCCATCTTTGAGGACCTATTGCCTGTAACCACTTTTGGAACCCAATCCTTTATCAGTAAGGGCTCAGTAGAGGAAGGAAACAAATCCCTTCTTCCTATTTTAAGTGGAACGGGATTCAATACAGGTAAGTTAGATGCTCACCAGAGTTGGAAAAGCCCGGGTGAGCAGTCTCTAGGCTGGGCGTCTAGGAAAGACCCCCACATCGATCCACCATGGGAGCCGCTACCTCTGCCACATTCAGGACGGTGAGGAGTGAAGAGCCCACCACAGGTTGACTACAAGAACACATATCACTGTTATATATGGATCAGGAAGCCTTTCAACACCCACAAAACTCCTGGTGGAGAGTGGAATACCACTGTAGAAACCCAAGGTCTCCACATCCTCGCAAGGAGCAAATCACAGCAGCTGAAGATAATCCTGAGTCACTTTTCCCTTCCACATCTTGTTTGTGCATCTAAGGCAAACTGATTACATTCAGAGCCCTGGTTTCAAGGAAGTTTAAGATACGTACTGCAGTTTCTAGCTTTCTAGCCTGTGGAGTACAAGAAAACACATTAGAAGGAGGTTGGAATAAGCACCTATTTATCATATCCGACATTCTTTCCACGGGCCCAAGGAGGACTCGTGACCAGACATGCCCTTTCAGTTTTACCCCCTTCCGAAGTTTCACAAGCACCCATCTGTCTGGCTTTGAAGATTATCTCCTACGGGCCCGAGAGGCACCCCAAATTCCTTGTCGTCAGAGTTGTTGTGCTAATCTACACAATCTTTATCCTGGCCACCTCTTCAACCTAATCTACTACTCCCCTCCTTGGTCCATTTGTTCCAGCCGTATAGGCCTGTGGAGTGTGTGTGTGTGTTTAAACAGACAAAGGATGCTTTACCAAAGGGCCTTCGTACTTTATTCCTCATGCCTGGTATCACATGATTCTCACTGCACTCAGGACTCTGATAAAATGTGGCCTTATCGAAGAGGCTTATACTCTCTATCTAAAATAGCAACATCGCCAACTCTCTTTCCTTTCCCTGCTTTGCTTTCTTTAGTGCACTTACCCTCATCCCGATTATGTACCTGGTCACCTTTCCCCACTACGATGTTACTTTACTTCCATGCAGACAGAACTTCTGTTTTTCTTATTAGCGCATCCTATGCCTGAAACATAGTAGGTATTTTAGAATAAATGAAAGCTCACCAAGAGGAAATTAAATGTTCCCAAATTCTAAACTGACCAACTTTTCTGATGCATTATGATCTCCAGGTGGTGGTGAAGGGCCTTTCATTTGCCAACGTCTAGGAGACACAACAGTAGTGTTGGAAAGGATTAGAATCAATTTGGTTTTTCATGGCCTAGAGTTCTGGGCTTTTCTTAGGTGACACCCACAATTCCCTTTCCTTAGCTCTTGTTCCTGCAAGAGGAAAAAACAAGGGCCTTTACTGAAAGCATTTTCAGTGCACCATCTCAATTTTTACGACCCCACAATTAGGGTTATTATCCCCACTTCGGCTAAGTGAAAAGAGACTCAGAATAAGAATACTCACAGCACTAAGTAGAGCCTAGATAAGAATACAGGTTTGGTCTACGGCCATACCACCCTGAATGCACCCGATCTCATCCGATCTCAGAAGCTAAGCAGGGTCGGGCCTGGTTAGTACTTGGATGGAAAAATACAGGTTTGGCTGCAAACTCCTGTCCCTTAACACTCTTACTTGATTTTGTCCAACTTAACTGCTGTCTTGAGGCTTCAAGAGAATTACAGGTCTAGAGCTCGTAATTTGCATTTCACCGATTTCCAGACCATCTGACCCTTTTCCCAACAGGCTCCCTTTTCACACATGGACACCCTCGAGGATGCCTTTTTCCAGGGACCCAGAGCTCACTAACAGCATTTTCTGTCCCAGGTGCAGGGGAACGTGCTAAGCCTGGCTGCAGTGCCCAAGAGATAAGAATCTTCCAAGTTTGCAGTTGCCCAGACTCATCATCCTCGTTGTAGAAAAGCACAGGCCAAGCAGACAGTGAGCAGGTGCACCTGTGAAAGGGTACGGAAAGCCATCTGGTCCTCAGGGAAAGGATGTTCTCAATGCTGCCTCTGGGCCCAGGGCTGAGGTGGTAAAAGACGTTTGGCACTGGAAGCTTCTTAGATACTGTCTGAGCTGGAGAAATCAGGTGGCAGGAGAGTCTCTAACTCACCCAGCTTCAAAGTTAAGTTACCACCAGATTTGAAACCTTACATCATGTCTCATAAATCTTTTACTTTTTCTGATATACTGTGTATGAGTATTCATTTCTTAGACCGTTATGCTAGACAGAGCCACATCCCAAGCAGTACTAATTCATCTCAATTCTGACAAATTTATAAGATCAGATAAAAATTAAGTATGTTGAGGTTTTAACTGCATTTCTTCTCTCTGTTCACTACAAATTTTAGTCAGATTCCTTAGTCACTCTTAAACTAAATGGGCAAAACTGAGACAACTTTTTTGAACAGGGAATATAATATGTACCTGAGAGCCTAACACACACCCGGGTTATTGCTTAGTGATTAGGTCATGCAGAATCAGTACATTTCTTCCTCCAGTAAGAATACTATGTTCCCCAATTTACAATCCTGCGGCATTCACTGGGATCACTCTAAAGAGCCACTGAATTGCCACCCCTCCCTTCCCTCCTCTGGGAACACATTTCTGGAAGTGACTACAATACAGAAAAGGTTAAATAAAGCTTTAACAGGAAAACTGCACAGCTACCTCTAGAGGGCAAACAAGGTCCATTTTAATCTACAGCTTCTCTATTTGGCTGACTCAGCTAATTCTTCAGCCTGACTACACAGTCCCAAACAAGCCCTGCTCTACTTCCTCTTACGCTAGAAATCCCTGGTTGATAGATGACTCCAATGCAGTCAGATCAGAACACAATCCTTCTCCCCTGGGATCAGGAACCTCAGATCTACAGACTGTTATGGACAGAGCGGTCTGTTTCAAACCCTTGGCTCTGCAAGATTACCCAAGCCAAGCAAAATGACAGGAGTTGAATTACAACAGAAATCTTTATTAAAATGTGTCCTTCAGTAATGTTAGCATACATACAATATACACACATACATCTGTACACTCTTTGACACACCTCACGGATTGCCACCATCGGTTTAACCAATAAATTAAAACTTAAAAAAGGGGGGAGGAGGATGGGGTGTGGGACTAAGGGCAAAATTTCCCATGTTTTATCTGTAAGAAATTGCAAATTTCTCAGAGTTTCCCTGGGGAAACCTGTGACCAGAGAATCTTTGAAGTAAAATACATAAATCTCCACTCCCACCCCCACAAAAAAAAGATTCCAAAAGATGCAGTTACAACAAGTGTGCTTCTCAGAACAGGAGCATTCATTCCCCTTCATACTCTGGCGTCTGCACCTTCTGGATTCAAGACAGTCTTCCCCTCAGCTGGGGCAGAGAGGTTCATATGGGCACTTGGGCTCGGCGCACCTTGGGCTCTGGGAGTCGAGGGGCAGGCTGCAGTATGGGAGTGAGGGGAGCCGCACTCATCTGAAGTGATGTCTGGCACGTCATCTGACTGTGTATCTGAGCTCTCGAGGTCACTGCGGATGCTCTCGGGCTGGGCCAGGCTGATGTCCCAAGGTTTGCTGGCCAGGCAGTCTTTCTGTTCACAGCTTTGGTGTTTGCAGGGGGGATCCTCTTCATTGCTGCCACCGCCGCCACCACCACTTTCTTCTTCATTCTCCGCCATCTGAGCATGAACATGGAGTGAGTCCTCTGTGCTGCTTCCACTCACCAGCTGATAGTGGCTTGGTTTGGCTTCAATGTCCACTTGGATTTCCATATTGTTGCATTCTCTGTGGAGACAAAATCCACTATGCTGAGTCATGCATGGGTCATGCAATACCTGTTGGTAAAAGCAGTTTGTGGGTTCAGAATTAGAAAACCCAAAACAATGGTAAATAGACTAGAGCTCATTTTTAGTGAAAATAAAAATTTAACCCAACACTCAAATAGGATGGAGAACAATTAGATCCCTTTTTGTTCATTTAAACATACACGTACACCTCTGCCAACTTCTTTAAACTAAAAAAGAGCTTCCAAAATTCCACTAAGTGTCAGGGCCTCACACTATCTTACCCTATGAAAGTGAAAGAAGATTCATAGCTTTTTACTGCTGTGCCACAATGAGAAGAAACCAGGAACTCTCCAGAAGGAAGTGCTGCAATCGCACCATACCAGACACACTAGTTCTCAAAAATAAAGAGAAATAAGGTACAGGAGCCACACCAAGCAAAGGGCAACATGAGAGCAGAAGCCATAGATCCACAGATACCAATGAATACCAATCTAGCTCTCAAAGTTCCACGTAAATAATTACTGTTGCAAAAGCCAAGAAAAGAAAAAAAAAAAAGGAAAAAGGAAAAGGAAGAAAGAAAAATCCTCTAAAAATCAAGTGCTAACAAAAAGAATCAATCAAGAGCTGCCAAGAACTTGCTCAGTGAAGTCACAGGGTACACACACTATGTATCCCACCAGATGGTAAGCAGAGCTCTAATAGAAGGCATTGAGTTTCTGAAGATCTAGTACCTGACCAAAAAACGCAACCTCTCCTGGGCATCTGACTGGTCACATACCTGTCCTGTGGGTTGTAGGAACTGATTATGGAACCGGCCATAGCACGAGTACTTGCGTTGTCACTAATTGCACCAAGACTGGCTGTGTCTTTGGGGAAAATTTCCTTTTGGACATCGGCTTGGACTTCTAACCTGTGTAAAGAGGGGACGTTCAAGTTAATATGAGACCTGGGTATTCCGAGACAGTCTGCTTCCTGGCACGCATCTCTTCCATTATTCTCTTGCAAACTGAGTTGATCTGATCTCCAATTGTCAAGCAGCTCAAGTAGATGCCCATACATTTTCTCTCTTAAGTATTTAATGAAATCGTCCCCTCCTTTCTATCCCCACTGTTACTGCTTAACTTCAGGCTCTCCAGATCTCCTGACTGAGGAACCACAACTGGGCTCTCAGAATTGGATAACCACAACTGGGCTCTCTCTCTGCAGTGGCCCCAAGTCCAAGTTAAAGCACTTCCAGACCAGTGCCAATGTGAACGACGACGTGATCACTCTAACAGTCCTCTCTTGGCTCCCTACTGACAACTGGCATTTAAGGTCTGCCTCATCTGCCTCCAAACTCGCTCTCCAGTTCCTCTCTCACCATAGGTCCTAAATCATAATCACTCCCTATCTTTTCTTTCCTTACGCACCTGTACACATTTTATACCTCCGTGACTTTGGACATGGTGTTCCCACTCTCTAGAAGTTTCCTTTCTCTAGATGGCAAACTCGTACTCAGTCCTTAACAAAGAAACTATCACTTCCCCTCCATCTTCCAGCACACCAGTCACTTCCCAAGTGCTCCTACAGCACCTGTTTATTTATTAATCAATGTACACATTTCTCTTCTACTCATCTGAGCTCCAAAAAGGAAAGGCATCTCATTCACTCTATCCTCCATGTCTTGCACATACTAGGAACTCAAACATTTAGAAATCAAATTACCTCCAAGCTATGAGACTGAAGGACATACAGAAGCCAATCTCCTATAAGAGCAGCAAACTTTTCCAATGGTGTCTCAGAGCTAAGAACCTGTAACTATTTCCTTTCTTGGCTCTGACACCATTTTATTGTACACTTAAATAGTTCCTCATAATGGGTTTCACAGTCAAACCCATGTGACTCATTCACTTCCTATAAAAGGAATTTCCATTCAGAAGCAAGCCTATAGAAAGAAGGCTTCCACAGAACTGGAACAGCTGGACTGGCTAAACTGCAGTTTCAGCAAGTCAGTCTCCAATTATGTCTGTCTGCTTATTTAAAAAAGCACAGCAGTGAATTCTCCAGAATGTGGGGGTGGGATCCCCTAATAAACACCCAGAGTCATGAGATGCAGACGGGTCAGCAGCAGCCTCCAGCTGCACATTCAAACAACCTCCAGCCCACCACCTGTACCTTTGCTGTGCTGCTCCAGCCTCAGAGGCCCTTCAAGAATGTGCCACAGCCCAGGAAAATGAGGCAGTGCAACGGAAAAGTGCATCACGTCAGAGACCGGGGTTCTAGCTTCAGCTCCACCACAGGGTCACTCTCAGAATTGGAAGAGGCCTTTCATAAAGACCATTTACTTGAGTGGTTCCCAGATGCTCGTTTTTGCACTATGACAGAATTGCTTGGAAAGTCTTTTCAAACTACAGATTCCTAAATCCCACTCCCAGATTCTAATTTACTAATACTGGGATAGGGCCCTGAAATCTATTTTTAAGAGGTTCCCAGGTGACTGACAAGTACTCAGGTGTGGGATCCAGTCCAACTGCCATCTGTTGATTGACTCCTAATAGCCAAATGGCCATCTGGTCTCACTTTAAACACTTCCAAGGATAGGAAGCTGAATATTTACTAAGGTAATACGTTCCTTCTTTGGACTTTTATATAGATTTTCCCTATATTCTCTATAATGAATCAAAATAAGTTTCCCTCTAGCTTCTGCCAAGTCATCTTAATCTACCTCTTGGCACGACTCAGATGTTTAATTCTTTTTTCCAGTTCAAGACCCTTCAGGTATCTGAAGGCAACCACCTCCCCGACCTCCCTAACTTGTACTGCCTGCCCCCTGCCCCGCCCCACCTTCCCAGGCCTCTGTCTCTAGTGCATTAAACTGCTTCTCATGTAACATCTGTTAAGTTTCTCTGAGCATGTTCTCATTTGTCTATCTGGTGCAATGACCCAAGTAAGTCACAACCTCTTTAGTGATAAAGCTTTACATACTCTCAACACAAGTTCACGGAATTGATTTATTTTCTTTTTTTTACCAAATGGGAATAGGAAGCTAATGAAGATGACAGCACTGATAAGCCAACAAGATATAGCATAAATGCTATTCGACTGAAGGCCAATGACAAGCCTAATGGAGAGCACAGCCTTGGAAATCCTACAAAAATACGTGCTTTCCCTTTCTGAAGCAAGCAGCCTGACAGAGGGAGGACCTAAACATTACCCTTTATGTGGAACAGTGTAAAGAACACTTAACATTTCTGAGCCTGTTTTCAAATTGTACAAATAGGAAAAAAACAAACAAACCACTGAAGCCCTGACTGGTGTGGCTCAGTGGGTTGGGTGTCATCCTCCAAGTCGAAAGGTCACCAGTCTGATTCCTGGTCACGGTACATGCTTGGGTTGTGGGCCAGGTCCCTGGCTGGAAGTGTGTGAGAGGCAACTGATCAGTGTTTCTCTCCCTCCCTTCCCTTTTCTCGAAAAATAAATAAAATCTTAAAAAAAAAACAAAATAAAACAACCACTCACTGATGGTTAAATCAAAAGGAAATGACAGGTAGGTCATGCCTGGCACAGAGAAATGGTTCATACAAGTATGTCATAATTCCAACTGGTTCTTTCAGTAATGACCTATTTGCTCACCTGCTGTATTTTCCCTTGCCACTGGAAAGAATGCCACCACTCAGTGTGCCCCCAGAGAGGGCTGCGAAGCTGGCTGTTTCGCTGTATGGACCCTGCATAACACTGAGTCCATCTGTCGGGCTTCCACTGGTGCTTAAGACACTAGTCAGACCTTCAATGCTACTTTCTCCAATGCTGGGATTCTTGAGGGCTCGCCAGGCATCTGCCACTGGGAATGGAACCAAACATCTCAATTCAAGAGAGCACAGCATCAGAACAGTCTGGCATTTTCCTGCAATGACTCTTCTGAGTGGAAAATATTCATGTAGCAAAACAGCCATCTATTCAGTTAATGAATAGTTACTACGCGCAGCCACCACACATCAGGGGATTTACCACATATTTATTTGTATTGTAATCTTTCCAAATTTAGATGAGGACACAAAAGCTTAGAACTAAATGACTTGTCCAAATCATGGTTAGTCACACAAAAATAAAAATTCTGATTCCAAGTCCACTATTCTTTCCAATATACCATAGATGCCATCTAATCAAACACAAAAATTTCAAAATATGATTTATATGCTGAACCTAGCAGGAAGCTTGAAAAACCTTTGGAAATCTGTGCCCCAGATGAGTTAATACAATAAAGTGGAAACAACATCTAAGTAGAAGTCAGAAGACTTGCTCTGGTCCCAGCTCTGCAGAAGCTCTTATACCCATTTCACGGATATTGAGACAAAAGCTTACAGAAGTTGCCATTACATGGGGAACAGTGATAACTCTCACCCTTCCTCTTCAGAGGGCTGTTATGAAAAGACCAAGTGAGATAATGACTGTGTAAAGTCCTCTGAAAATGATAAAGTACTGTGCAGATTTGACTTCATTATAATCACTACTATTACCAGCATACTTGGAATCCTACGAAATTTGTACCTGCCACACAGAGGCAGGTACCAGAGGAATTAACCTAATAACTCTGGAACAAAGAAATGAAAAGCTAAAAATACTTTACCCCCTACAAAGCTCATTATCCAAAGTAATCCAATGGCAATCTCTCTGTAAAATGTGCTCAATTTTACTGATTTTTATTTTGTGTTCTACAAACTCAAAAGGAAATTAAAAACCTCCTTTTACCTGTGATTGGGCCATCATCTTCATCAAACTCAATTTTCACTCCCTTTCCATTGGCTGTGCTAACTCCACAGCCGCCTCCACGACAGAGAGAAATGGGCACAACCCCATAGACGTAAGCCAGCATAATGGGGACACCAATACCTGGGGGGAAAGAAGGAAATATGTCAGCAGGCCGTCAGGCTGCAACTGCCCTGAATTTCCTTTCTGGCCTGAGCACAGACAAACCCCTGTACAAGGGCCGAGGAAAGGCAGAAGATGGCTATCCCAAAGAGGAAGACCAGTCCGAACAGTAACCACTAGTCTTAGGAAAGGCTGTATTAGAATCTTGGCTCCAATTTACTAACCATATGACCTTAGACATACCTTCCCAGAGCTGTCAATGATCAAAAGAGAACATATATACCAGGGGTGTCACATTTGTCTTCACCGGGGGCCACATCAGTCTCATGGTTGCCTTCAAAGGGCCGAATATAATTTTAGGACTGTATAAATGTAACTACTCCTTAAGTAGGGGCAAGGAGCTCAGCACTGCCGCCAGGCAGAAACAAGGTGCTGGGCTGGATAAAGCAAGGTGGAGGGCTGGATTTGGCTCGCAGGCCTTGTGTTTGCCACCTGTGATATATACAGTGTCTAGTATATATATATATGTTGCTTTCATTTTTTTCTCTTCTATTCATTGCTGAATGCTAATCCAAAAACAAATCAATAACCAAATGTTAAATGACTCCTGGGGTTAGGATCCCCCCAGAGAGTTGATTCCAAAATCTTATTCCACGTGAGACAGAATGGCTTTGTTGTTAAGAGCACAGGCTCCAGGTCAGCTTGCCTTGAGATTCATGTCCCAGCTAAGTGACTTTGGGCAAATTACTACACCTTTCTGTTATGACAGTGCTGTTGTGAATATTAAATACATTAATTTGTAAGAAACACATAGAACTGCTCCTGGCACACAGAGAGACTCAATAAATATTATAGGACTATTATTCTGAAACAAACCCTCATGCTTCCCTAAAATAGTGGGATGGACTAAGCAAATCAAAATAAAAGTAATTTTGTTTTGTGGGTTGCAGATGGAGAAAAAAGATAAAAGGTGAAAAACTAGGCCTTAAAAAGTAATATTAATTTAACCTTCTCTGAAAGATTCCCTGACTCTGATAATTTAGTGTGGTTGATAACACTAATAACAGTACCTAACAGAGTTAACTCCCAAGGTGGGTTTGGTATAAAATGTAGGGGTTTGCAGGATGAAACATCTGGCCAGCTAGCTACCTGCTATAGTCAGAAAGCCAGCTGCGGAGGGTAGGGGAGGAAAAGGGGAGCGAGGCAGGGATGAAGTCGTGGTCCTGGCCAGTTTCTTACCAACACTAACTGCAGCAATAACTGGGGATGCAATGACCGACAGAGTCACTCCTCCTGTGATAGCCAAATTCCTCTTATGCTTGGAGGTCTTCCTTCCTTCATACCTGCTATGAATCTATAAATAAGAAAAAAAAAAATCGCGGCCAACAGGTTAGAATATCATTTTTTTTTTTGCCAAGGGAGTAAAACATATCCTCCACCCCCAAAAAGTATCTTTCTTAAATTTTAACCTCATCAGACTGGGATGATCTAAACTAATACCGAGAAAGTTAAACTAAGAAGAGACAAAATAACTCAGCAGGGTGAAGTAAGCATTTCACCTTTAAGTCACTGACTGAGACAAACCAAGTCCAGGATGTTAATAACTTTCAGATCTCTTGGGGGTTTATGGAAATCCATTTAAGAAATTAAGGTTATTTTTATCCAACAACCACCTGGTTTTCAGGCAGCTCTGAAACATAAGCTCCTCCCCATTTCCTTCAAACCTTTACCAAGCAACCTGAAAATGGAACATGCACAGAACTCAGTATCTTACCTTCCTGCCAACATAAACAGGAATGCCAATGACCATGGCAGGAATGGCAATGCCAGCAATGAGAGAAATCCCCACTGGAGCGCCAATCAATGTGCCCAGCTGCCAAAGAATTTTCTTCTTACGGCTCCACGGCTTCTTGCCCCAGAATGTGCAGCCAGAGGGGCTGCAGAGGAAACATGAAGTTAACGCCAATATTACAAATAAAAGCAGCTGTCACCGGAGAGCTTGATAAGAGCAACAATCTTCTTTTCAATTAGGAGTGGTTAACAGTTACAAGAAGTTACAGGAAATGAATATATTGCACAAGGGGAGCAAAGGCCAAGGTCAGACTACTGGAGCTCTGAGGTCTTTCTTTTTTTGTGAAGACTTGAAACCTCTTTTCTATTCTTTTCTGCTGAACTATGTCCTCCCTAGTCCACCAACACTGATCCAGCTTCCTTGGCTGATACTACTCGGGACCCTGCATAGCCTGCAGACTTGACGTCTCAACTGACTGCATCATGCTTTGCAGCTGATGCACACTCTGATTTGCAGTTTTCTCGGCACATGTCCTACCACATCCAATAGATACTGCAAACCATGTTCCTGGGAAAGAATATAAAAAGACTTGTCTCAGCCTTTATGTCAGTTTCATGCTGTTAGTCTGGCTACTTTTACACTCAGCCCTTTTAAGTCCAACCATTTTTGCTCACTCTTTGTCCTGCCCCCTCACGAGATGGGATAAGCAATGTTTAAAGTAGGGATCATGGCTTATGCACACTTGTGCCCCCATTAATGGGTAGACTGAAGGTACTCAAATATCTGCTAAATTGGAAATTAAAGTGTTTTAGCCACACATCGAATATTAAATTTGTAAATATTAATTCCTTCAAGACAATAGTTTAATATACACTCAATAAATTCTTTGGAAATGCACTACGTGTAAGGAACTTGAAAGAGTAATTCTAGCCTTAAGAAACTTACACAGTTTAGCAAAATTAGACATGTACATGAAGTAAAAGGATCACATTTATAAAGAAGCATTTAAGGAATGTCAATGGAGAAGAATGAGGCAGGGGAAGGCATAACAGATGAAATAGCATTTGAGTGGCCCTTGAAGGGTGGGTAAGAACTGAATGGGCTGAGATAAAATGGGGTCGCTGGGAGGATGAGGTGATTAGAAATCATTCCAGGCAAAGTGAAGAACTTGTGAACAAGCATGGAGGGGTAAGATAGCACAGAAGAGACCCAGGGAACAGCAAGCCTAGATTATGTACTTGGAATATAGCATGTATGAAAGCAAAATGGAAAAAGTTAGAAAAGTAAATTAGGGCCAACCTATGGAAAGCCTTCCAAGCCAAGCTTGTAAGGAAATTGAACTCTATCTGCAAGGTCATGGAAACAGTCCCTAGAAACTGCTGAGCTGGAAAATATCATGATCAGAAGGGTGCTTCAGAGGAACTTTTTTACAGTTTCCTCATCCTATAATGACAGAACAGACAACTATGTCTCTTTGACATCCTTGCCCCTAAATCAGTAAGAGAACAAGACTGTAAGAGCAATGGACACTTTTTCCAACTCACCTGAGGTAATGCAAGTCTGAGATCTCTTTCATACAAAGCCAACAGAACTCACAGCCACATACTGCACAGGTCATATGATTACAGCTTCCATCATTCATCTTGATAATGTAAGCACTGCATCGTGGGCATGGCTTAATGTCATCTGCTAAGAGAGCGGAAGGAAGAATAAGCAGAAAACTCCAGTATACCTTAGTTAGACTTTATTATTCCTAGAAGTACGTATGAAAAATGAAGAGGCAGTAAAGAACTCCTGACTAAGAGTTCCAAATTGTGCAACCCACTTCCCTGGAAGGCTGGCAATGTCTAGACCTCAGGAAAGTTCATAAAATGAGTCCTGCTTGTAGAGATCAAGCTGCCTATCTCAAAAACTCACAATGTACCCACCACTCGAACCACACCCTGAGCAAGAAGGCTTCCCTAGAGAAAGATGGTTCCAAGAATAATGGAATTTCACCAGCTAATAGGCTGGCAGAATTAAAAGCACAGTCCAGCAGGAAGAACAGTCTATAGATTGGAATTGCCTTTTAAGTTTTGAGAAAATTTAGTTCAGGAAATTCATTTCTCAGGCTCAGCAAGTATCATTGTGACATGCTCTACTGCAAACCAGAGTCCATTTCCAAGACTCTTTCAAATTCAAAAGCTAAAAACAATTGGGTACAATATGTAGTGTACACCTGGTAATCTTCACAGCAAGCTAGGAACTATCTTATTAAATGACAATTTTAGGAGATTATGCTTTGCCAGGAAAAAGTGAATGGTAAAATCTTTCCTACTAGCCTCTCCCAAATGATATCAGTGAAATAAGCACATTTATAAAAGGTAATAAACCCACTGACATTTTAAAATATGTTTTCTCTGACTTGTAAAGGTTGGAACTGGATGTGTGCTGCTCCTACTTTTAAGGTTAATCATTAATCCATACTAATATTTCCTTTCCTTAAATTTGTACCCTATTTCCAAAAGTGATAATGCACTTAAAAACAGTAGATAAACAATACAGGTTAAGACACTAATTAAATGTCTTAATTTAATTTTGCTCACAATTAAAGTTTTTAAAAAGCCCCAAGTAAAAGGACCCAATTGCTTGCCAACCTGAGACATATTACTAAGAAGGTAGAAATGAGAGAATTTAGCACTGGCCAGATAGCTCACTTGGTTAGAGCGTTGTCCCAATGTGCCAAGGTTATAGGTTTGATCTCTGCTCAGGGCACATACAAGAGAGCAACCAAACAACCAATGAATGCACAAATTAGTGGAACAACAAATCGATGTTTCTCTCTCTCTCTCTGAAAACTCAGTAAAAAAAAAAGAAAGAAACTAGAAAATGCAATTTCTTGTATTCTGATTTTACTGGAGTTGGATAACATAATGAATGATCAGAGAGGGAAACTATATATATTAATTATAATATTGGAAGTATTGTCAAATAGTTTCTGATTTCTGATCCCAAGAAATACTTGGTTATACAGTAATAATATAATCCCTCTCAATCCCTCTCAGCCTTGGGCTCACATAATGAAGTATAAAATAAAGAGTTAAATGAAACAGTGCCAATTTATACCTGGTCCAGATTCTTGCCCATAACTGAGACCTGAAGTGTGCTTGGTCCGTACTCGCAAAGTCTGTGCCCTCTGCTGACGGGCCATATCGCATGTCTGATTTGGATGCCATATTTGCTTGCAGTGGTAGCAGAACTCAGTCTGGCAGCCTTCCCTCTCACAGGTCAGCTTCGGGCAGCTTGCACAGCCATAGGCAATAACAGCATAACTGGATAAGGAAACAGGAAGCAATATGGGTAAGTTAAGAATGATCTAACCGAGAGACAGACAGACAGACAGACATTCATCAGTTCCAGCGGGGTAACACTGGAACTGATGAATGTTCCAGTGTTCCCCTGCTGGAACATTGCCCCTCACCACATACAATGTAGAGAAAAGAACATGCACATAACACACATGCACAAGCGTGCCTAACAAACTGTCAAACATATGCCGTGAGACAGTAAATTTCTTCTTGAGATTCTAAAATCACAAATCATTTATTTCCTGAAAAAAAAAAAACAAAAAACGGGGAAATATCATATTTAGCCTGAATTTCTAGCATGTATTCAGTCATAGTTTAAGCTGCTTTAGAAGCAGTTTTCCAGGCAAGTTTCATAAACAACAAGGTGCAAACTGATTTCCTTTTGATGGTTTGCTAAATTTAGAGAGATTAGAATTTGTTGACATTAAGGGAAAGAACATTTGTAAAATAAAGAACTAGAGCAAACACTAAAGCAAGTATGTGTACTTTTTCATTTTTAAGTTCTACAGTGAAGCTGGTCTGATCACAGCCTCAGAAACGATAGCTTTTCCCCCTCCTTCTTCCCTCTCTCCTTCTATCTCTCAATTCAAATCTTTACCTTGAAATATCTTCTTTCTTGACAGGCTCCAGATTCCAAGAATATCACTCATTTACCTCATTAATTAATATAGAATTAAGGCCACATCTCCTCCCCTCTCTTCTGACCCATATTCTCAGTAAAGATGGGCAATTCAGAATGTCAGCACCAGCATCAAACTGCTTCTTATAATTCATGTTTATTTACCAAGAATTACTCCCCCACAAACAATCTTATACAACTATTAGTCTTTCTGACTAATTCTAAATATGTTAATTAAGTGCTCAGATTACACTAACAAGTGGACACTTATTTAAAATAAAAAAAATAAAGTAATTTAAAGAAACAAACAAAAAAGGGAAGACAGCAGTTGTGAAATTTCACACAATTTTCAGACAGGTCAATGACTGCAGGGTTAGGTGTTATGGTCTGGGTTTTGTTGTCCCCTATTTCACACTCTCTTCCAATAGCCAAATAAGGTTTTCTTGGATTTATCCTATGGTTTGCTGTTTATTTGAATGTACATTATATGTTCACAAGAACATCTCAAGTTCTCAAGAATAATGGCAGAATAGGCTGGCAGAATAGGCTGGCAGGTTTATTGTAGACTCTGCAAGTTGGTTTGAGAATGAATCTAAAAATATTGATAAAGTATCATCTATTATATAATATATGCTCTATTAAAACTCTTCTCAGAAAAAGCAAGGTTAGATCAATGTATGAATGCAAATGATTCATATCCTGTAGGAGTTCTGAGCAAATCTAGCTGCAAAATAACTACTAAAGATAAACATTTCTCCTAAAGAAAGTGAAATGCTTGCTATTGTGTGTTAAATGGGAAAGATACTGGATGATCTCAGAAAAATATTAAGTCAACTTCTGATGATACAAATTAGATAGACTGCCAGTCAGTAAGCCTTGAACATTTCATGATCCATTTTTACCTTATGTGGTGGGAATAAATATTTATTGACAGATTCCTTCAACTCCCCTTCTTTAAAAATAAAAACGTGATAGGAATTGGCAATGTCAATTTTGGGTGTGGAATTTAGTTAAAAGAAGTAAAATAAACCCAAGTACTGAGCCCGAAGCAATCTATTACCATGACACAAAATTACTCAGGGCACGAGACTTGACATTCCTGTTCTTGGGTGCCTGGTCTGGGCTTCTGGCCCCTGACTCATGCTGCATGACACTGTGCTAATTAAAACCTCCAAACCTTAGCTCCTATCCTGAAAATGAAGGTACTGGTGCTTGCTACTTTCAAGTGTTACTAAATATGTTCTGAAACTGCATTTGAGGTTTTGCTCTGACAGGAGTGGTATAAAAATGACAGCACATATTATTTTTGTCTGACTTCCTGGCCTTTACATACTCTATTCCTTCCGCCTAGAAATGTCCTTTCCTTACTTCTTGTCCTGACGAATACTTACCCAGGTAACAACCAGCTCAGATGTCATTATCTCTATAAAATCTACTTAACCTCTCCAGGCAACTGTTTGCCTATTTCATGCCTGTGTACAATTTATAATACTTAAAATATTTATCATATACCACTTTTTAATACTTATCACATTATATAGTAATCATTTGTTTATATGCATATTACACTAAGACTACCAGACTTTATATATATGCATATTACCAGACTACAGTCAAGGAAAAGTATCCATTTTTTAATCCTCAGGGTTTGGCATGCTAGTTTACTTTTAAAATACCTGTGTTGAATGAATGATAGAGACTTTTTCCTACTTACATTTTTTTACTTTTCTCCAAGGCATTCTAGCTCTTCTCCTGAGCCATTACTTTGCCCTAACGCAATCTTTTAAACTTATTCATGTACCAACTGGCTTACTATATGTCAGGTATTATAACTTAATCCTAAATTTTGTGTAAGACCACTTTAGGGGTAAACTTCTAAGTTCTAAATAGGACAGTGCGGCCTGGCCGGTGTGGCTCAGTGGACTGAGCACCATCCACCCTGTCAGGGCACATGCCTGGGTTGCAGGCTAGGTCCTCAGTTGGGGGCGTGCAAGAGGCAACCAATCAATGTTTGTCTTGCACATCGATGTTTCTCTCTCTCTCTTTTTCCGTCCCCTCTTCTCTAAAAACTAAATAAACAAAATCTTTAAAAAGAATAAATAGGGTGATCTCACTCCCCATGTAGTTGGGAAAAACCTCATCCTTGAGAGACCAAATCTGCCTGGACTATCTTATGTTTTCTGTCTCATGTCTCACACTGGAACCTCTCCTCTACCGTGCTCTCTTAGCTTAGCTAAGCGTTTAGGTTTGCTTAACTAGAAGCTAAATAGAAGATGCAGGAAATTCCATGTTGCTAAGAATACAGATGCATACTTTTCCCCCTTTAAGTTCATACAAACTTTACTAATTTTGTTAATTTCCTAGTCTTCAAAAACATCATGTGTGACAGGCTAGACCACAGCATTATCTAACGTCAGCTCTGGGGGGAAAATCCCTTCAGTATGAATTTGATTATGTTCCAACAGGCACTGGTAGTTAAAGAAATGTTTCCCTATAGTATGTCTATACTTCCCAGCTCCAGGCCATGTCCTGCCCTTGTTCAAACCCATGTCACCTCCTGGCCAGACAACTGCAAGAGACTACTAGCTGGTCTCCTTATTCTCCACTCCAATCCAAATTCCAATTCTAAAAGGTGATCTAGCACATTACTCTTTTGCTTAAAATCCTTCAACCAAAAAGAAAAAAGTCCTTCAAACCTAAAAGTCTTCGCATGGCATTAGACTGGCCTATCCTCTGGATCCAGTCTACCGTTTCAGACTGATCTCTTCTAGACTGCCAGATCACGCTCCCCATGCTGCCCATTCAGAAGCTAACCCAAACTAGACTCAAGACATCACCTTTTATTTTTACACCTCCATGTATTTGCTCATAACATTTTTATCTAAGATCCTTGTTTGTCTACCCCCTTTTTTTGTTTGCCTGATACGAATTTCTACTCATATTTCTCAAGGCCCACATCAAATATTTCCACCTCTGTGAAGTCCTTGTTGACATCACCTTGCAAAACCTTTCATCTGTCCTTTAAGAGGATTTGTATTTTCTTTAGTATCTGTTACACTGCATTTATAATTATCTATCTATCTATCTATCTATCTATCTATCTATCTATCTATCTATCTATCTAATTCATCTATCTACCTACCTATCTCCTCTACCAGGTCAAACTCCCTGTCAAGAGGTCCACATTTAAATCCTTTTTGTAATACCCAGTACTCACCTAAGGTCTGTTGAATAATCACTTGTCTGTCCTCTTTTCACCTACCCTCTTGTTATCTGTTTCTCTTCCCAAAACTGTGCTGTTTGTATCCTTTAACCTTTCTCATCAAAATTCAACTAATCATTCTATTCTTCTGGGAGCTAATTGAAAGAGTCTGTTCAGTGTTGTAGAAAGAGTTGGACTATAGTTATCCTAGTCTAGAGGAGCTCTACCTACTCAGGGATCAAGACTTACTGTTAAATAAAGTCACTAACAAAAAGCCCTAGACAGATAGCTCAGTTGGTTAGAGCACTGTCCGATACACGAAGATTGCGGTTTGGTCCCAGGTCACGGCACTACAAGAAGCAACCAAAGAATGCATAAGTGGAACAATAAATTGATATTTCTCTCTCTCTCAAAAAAAAAAAGGACACTGACAGAAGGCAGGCCAGAATAACTGTTAATGGAGTTTGCAAAACTGCAAATAGGGAAAGTTTCAGCTATGCCTTGAAGATGCCATAGAATATACAACATGTTTCCTGGTGATCTAAATTTGGGAAGATTGTATCAGATTGAAGATTCACTGTATTATTAACATTAACAAGATTTACAGTGCATATTAGCATGTCTAAAGGATCTAAGAAGCTCATGAAATCTCAGAAATAAATTTGCTTTATTTTGTTCAGTCCAATATTTCCCAATCTTATCTGATCACAAAACATTTCTCTTTCTGTAAACACCTATAATATACCTTGGAAAATATTCGTATGTATGAAAAATAGAAAGTAAGATAAAAAGATTGTTGGATACTGTAAAGGGGCTTAAATTACAAGGATATCATATAAATACTAAGTTATTAAAGACATAAATCATCTTGCCCTGGCCTGGCAGTTCAGTTGGCTGGAGCACTGTCCTGATGCTATTGTGAGTTCTATCCCTGGTCAGGGCACATACAAGAAACCACCAATGAATGTATAAATAAGTGGAACAACAAATCAATGTTTTTATCTCTTAAAAATAAAATAAAAAAAGTTAAAAATTGAAAAAAAAAGAAGTCATCTTATAGGTCAGGTACGAACAGTTTTAAGCAGAGGAGTACTACAAATGTTCCGCTTTAGAATGAATACTTTGGCAGATATGAGAAAGGTGCAATGGGCTGAAGGATGAGGTAGACGGCCAGGAAGGGGGAGGAGACAGAGTGAAGAGTTTTGATATAGAAGGTACTGTATAAATTAAGAGTTCCAGGAAGGCTTCAGAGAGGAAAACTTCTTCACCGAAAGATTTGTCTTGCTCAGGAAGCTTGCTCTTCCATCATAAATATGCTAAAGACAAGCAGAAGCTTCCTGTTTATGGGATGGTC
Source organism: Carollia perspicillata (assembly GCA_004027735.1). Taxonomy (NCBI): domain Eukaryota; kingdom Metazoa; phylum Chordata; class Mammalia; order Chiroptera; family Phyllostomidae; genus Carollia; species Carollia perspicillata. The sequence goes on along the minus strand of PVKM010003674.1, from coordinate 23,987 downwards.
CAGTCCAATTGTCCAGGAAGGCCAATAACTGATACTACCTGCTGTAGTCAGGCAGGAGGGGGCACTCTGCAGGGGGACTCTCCAATGAGGGGCTGTGGTGGTGGACTTGTACAAAGAATTCAGGTCAAGACAGCCTTACCTCCTAATCATTTGTAGGGAAGATCTGCCCTGTTGCCTCCTTTGCTCACCTCTCAGTCTCCTAGAGATTCTGAAAGGGTTTAAAGATTGACAACAGGGCACTTGAGAGGAAAGCATTAAATATTTACAGGAGTTGTGGGTTTCTGAAAACACCTCATATTTAAGCAGAGATTCCAAGGGCTAACAGATCCACTGCATGGTTTATTAGCCATGAGACATTGGGTTCCATACAAACTTGCCCTGGTTTCTCCCTTATGAAATGAGTTTACCACCATCTACCTGTATGAAACTAAAATGAAATGATTTCTGAATGAGGTTGGAGCCTGAAAATTAATAGAACTATAAAAATGTCAGTTATCTCTATTTTGAGTTAATTTTATCTCATTTAAAAGTATGTTTTAAAGATTATATTTGGTGGTATTATATTTAATGTGAAATAATACGAATGTTTCCTTCCTAAAATCGATTCCCTTATTTACAAGTAAAATAAAATTATTTCAAGTATGGGAAAAGAAAAACTCAAAACTTTTGCTCTGTTCTCCAAGTATTTTGTAAACAAATAATGAATCTTGCCCTGGCCAGGTAGCTCGGTTGGCTGGAGCAATGTTCTGATACACCTAGGTTACGAATTTGAACGCACATACAAGAATCAATCCATGAACACATAGATAGGTAGAACAACAAACCGATATTTCTGCGTCTCTCCCCCTTCCCTTTCTCTCTAAAAAAATCAATAAAAAAATTTTAATAAATCTTTTAATATATAGTGTTCTCATTATCATGAATAATCACAGTTAACCAGTGATCTGAACTCAGTAGGATCACTCACATACTCCCCTCACCCTGCCAAATACACACACATAGACACACAGAGAGCAAAGGAAAGACTTGATAACTTTGGCTGGTAGGGACAGTAAATATGGTCACGTACGAGAAGAAGAGATAACTGTGGCTTAGGCTTCTGCTCTAGTGCTCATCCATGACTTGTACCAGACCCAGAAGAGTAGACCAGTTTGATTATAACAAAACAAAACAAGCTGTTTTTCTCCTGGCATTAGAAAGAGACAAAACCATTGGCCAAATCCCCAGGGAACTCAGACACCTGTTTGGGAGGTGGCAGAATTTTAAAGTTACTCCCTGTTTATTTATCTAACACCTTCAACTGAAGATCTCAAAACACTTCGCAAACATTAATTAAGCTTCTCAGGTCAGGAAAGGATTAGGCCTATTTCAGATAAGAAAAATAAAGTAGGTAAGAGGCTGTTAACAATAAGAATCAGAAAAGAAAATGAATCCTAGCACACTTGGGTCTCTCAATGTTGTCCTTAGGCCACAAACAGTAGCATTCCCAATAATGCTGACAAGCCCATGCTTTTTAAAACAGAGGTTGAGGAAAGAATACTGAACTTGGAGTTTAGACCAATGTTTCCACTAGTTACATGACTCTGAACGAGTCACTCAATGTATTTAATCTTTGGTCCCCTCATCTATAAAACTAGATCAAATTTATCTTACCATGTTGCAAGGATCAAATTAAATTATGAATGCCTGGCCCATGGATACTCAGATGCCAGCTTGCTTTCTTTCCCCAGACTTCAACTTCTTTAAACCCACTGATAACACATTTTTAAAAAAATGTATGTAAGGTTGTTTTAATTCTTTTAACTAATTGAAAAAAAAAACCCACCTCAGGATGATAACTGATGCAATACTTGGCTACAATAGAAAGTGGCCTAATTCTTTAATAACTCCCAAATCAGTGATGGTTTGGAGTTGTCATCAAGATTGCAAATTAACTCCTGCCCCTTTTTATTGATGAGAGTAAAGTCAGAGATTGATTTCAGGGGAATAAAAAAACAAAAGGGAGCTTTTCCAGAAAGATAATCAGTGGTCCCACATTTCTCAGTTAAAATTCAAGGAACTCACATCTCGGAAAAGGAGTTAATATGCCATTCCAAAATTAAGTGTTCACTTAAATTCCTTTGGTTCAGAAAACAGATCAATAGTGTCTGTAAAAAAGTGAATATCATATAAATTAACCTCTTCAGGCCCACTGGATCATCAGATATAAGCAAAAACTTCTATAGAGCCTATGTGGTTCTTTCTGATACTTATTAACTGAAAGTGAAAGTGATCTACCATAGATAAAGGCAGTTCCTTTGACAACAACACTTCAAAGTAATTTAGAAACCCCATCTGGGTTAGGTTAAATAACACACCCATCTCTAAACAAGTTTGGCAGAATAGATAAATAGAAGAAGCTTACTCTTCTTACTCCCCTAGACAGTCTATGTCGGCTTCTTTTGAAGGAGACACACAGAAGCATCATGGAAATCTTAAAACAGCCTTGATATACAGGCTACAATTAAAAGCCCTTCTAATTCCTTTGAAGCAAAGATCATGAGGCTTTTTACTAGCATTACATTACCCACCGCAAAGAGTCCCTAGTATGTTTTTGTCCCCAAAACATGGCACACAAGAATAAAACGATCTGCAGGTAAGGGCACAGTCTGACTCCCAACCACTTAGAGGAGCCCCTCCTTTGCTGCATGGGAGGTACGGACAGTGACACACAATCAAATTTTAAAAAGTGGGGGCAGGAGGGTCTCCACTGAATGCTCCAGACTGCTAAACCTGGTGGTGGTATGTGTCTGTCTGTCACAGCACATTTTCTCACTGACCTTAAAAACTTTACGTACATGGTGCATTAAAAAGACTATCATCAAAACTCAAGATCAGAGGGGTTGGGAGACACGTTTTCTCCCGACGTACCAATCCTCTAGGCATCCTTCTTCTGAGTGACCCACTGCTTCTCGGACAAAGGGTCCACTCCTCACCCTGTCCAAGGCTGCAGTGTAAGAACCACAGGGGGCCTCCCAAGAGCTTGGCACAGAGGACACACGATGCCCACGGCGCCCCCAGAGCTCTGCCATTCTCATCCTTTCCCCCTAGTGCCATTCTCATCACCTCCATCCCAACTTTCATCAGGAGTGGTCAGGAAGAACACACCTTCTCCTGCAATGCTACTAAGTCTGACCCTAGCCAAATGGACACACCCCTCCGAAGCGTTGCCCCCCCAGAGGATATTCTCGTTTCGTCTTTTGCCATATATCCTCTCATTGAGAGACACTCCTTGCCTCTGGACAGAGGAGCATTTACCCGACAAAAAACTGCCCTGCCTCCTGGCTTGATGGATAGCTCCCTCCCTCAACCACTACTCAGCCTCCACCTCAAGCTCTTGGGCAGGGGTGGGGTGCTGGGTGCGTCCACAGCACTCGGCTGGGCTTCCGGAGGGTTACCAGTTACCAAGCCACCGTAGTTGCCGCCTCCCTCTCCCTCCCAAGGCTCATCCCTCACCTCTCCCTCCACGTCTGGACACGGACGGACGGACACACACACACACACACACACACACACACACACACACACACACACAACGCTGCGCCTCTAGGGGCGGGTCTCGGGCGGGTCCCGTGCCCAGGCACCGGCCAGATCCCCTCGGCCGCAGCCTGCCACCCCCGGCGGCCACGCCCCCGCGCTCACCCGCAGTCTGGGGCCGGGCACCAGCGGCAGTCGGGGTCCGAAGCCAGGTAGCGGCGCAGCATGAACTCCTCATACTTGTGCATGAGCGGTGGGTCCGCGAGCAGCAGGCGGATGTCGTGCGGGTTGAGTCGCTCGCTGCACTCCGGGCAGCTGATGGGTACCCGGCTCTCGCTGATCTCCAGGCGCAGGTAGTGGCGGAGGCAGTCCCTGCACGAACGGTGCGGACAGCTGAGCAGGCGCGGGGCCCGCTCGGGCGGCAGCCGCACCAGGCACAGCGGACACTCCACCTCCTCCGGGCCCGAGCTGCCGCCCTCCGCCGCCTCCTCATCATCGAACCCGGGCCCCGCCGCCGCCGCCTCGGCCTCTTCCTCGGCCTCAGCGGCGGGCTCCACCGGCAGCGCCTCGGGCAGGGGGGCCTGGGCAGCGGCCGGGACTGGGGCGGGCGGCGGCGGCGGAGCGGCCGGGGGCGGTGGCTCGGCCTGCGGCTTGGCCCGCGCACGGCGGCCACGGGCCGAGGCAGAGAAGACGCTGTGGAAGGTGAGGCGCCGGCGCCGGCCGCCGCTGCGGCACTTGGGGTCCGGCGCAGCCGCGTGTAGGGATGTAGAGCGCGGCGACTCGGAGTCCTTCTCGGAGCCCATGGCCCCCAGAGGCCGAGGGGCGAGCGGCGCCCAGCGCCGCCACAGCTCCCTCCTCAGCGCCCCCTCTGCCGGAGCCCCGGCCGCCGCCGCCGCCGCCGCCGCCCTCCCCAAGATAGAAACCGAGCAGCGTCAACCAAGCAGTTATAAAGCCTCCGCCCCTCGCGCCGCTGCCCACTGCGCAGGCGCTTTGCTGAGACACCTCACAAACCGCACCGCGAGGGTGGAGGGGCGCTGGGCGCGGTCAAATGGGGAGGAGCCGGGCGCGCTGGGGCGGAGCTTCACCGCCTCCCGGTCATGTGGTTCCAGGACAGCCATCTTGAACAGATACTAGCCTAATGGCTTTTCTTGGCCTTCTCCCCTGCAATTCTGTCACCCATGTCCAGATCACCCCGCCTCGTGGATAGTCTGAATGCTTCTTCTAGCAACTAATGCTTCAGTTATTTCGTCTGTAAAAAATGGGCAAGCGCAGATCAAATGGTGATTCCCTACTGGTCTGCCTTCCAACATTTCTTTTGTTGCTTATTAAACAAACACCATTACTTAAAAATATAGTCGTTCGCTGAGCATCTACAAAGCAGAGGCATTACTAGATAAGACAGACAGGGTCTCCCTATTTGCAGGGGATGTGCAGAATAAAGTACAAATTCCTTAATCTAGCATTTAATGCTCTCTGTGAGCTAATAAACTTTATTCCTAGGTCCACCTCCCATTCTATCTTCCTGATAGTTTGGTTATTTAGAATTTGTGGGAGGAGGCCCAGCATTTTTTTGGGGGGGAGTCTGAAAGTGCATTTCTTCTGCTGGTTCCCTACTCTCCTGGCTGCGGGAGGATTTGGACTCCAGCTTCCAAATGGGAGGCAAGCAAGCAACAAAAGAAAAAAAAAAAAGACTTACGATAGACCGTTATATCTCTCTTCATGAAAAATAAGTCCAAAGGTAAGCATCCTCAGCACTTGGTTTCCAGTCTTAGGGTTACCTATGCAGTTCACATTCCAGACAGTGTGGAGGAAAAAGGAAAGAAAGGTCCACCTTTTCCCTTTTAAGAAAACACAGTCACATGGCCATACTGGGAAATGTAGTCTTTTAACTGGGCACAATGTGCCCCTAAAAATAGGGCCTCTGTTATGAATGAAGAATAGTAGAATGAATATTGGAAGGTAACAGCTGTCTTTTTCTTGGGTGCTATTTAAAACCATGAGAAAGGTCTCTAGGGCCCTGGCAGGTTAGTTTAGTTGGTTAGAGCAATGTCCTGATATGCCAAGGTTGCAGGTTCGATCCCTGGTCAGGGCACATACAAGAATCAACCAATGAATGCATAAATAAGTGCAACAACAAGTTGATCTCTCTCTGTCATCAATAAATTAAAATAAAATAATTTTAAAAAGGTCCCTAGGAATAAGCCCCGAAAAACATAAAAATTTTAAGGTGAAACAGAAGGGACAGCAAAAGAAACTAAGAAGCAGAGTTTGTGAAATAGGAAAAAACCCAAGCAGGTATGATGCCAGAGGCATCAAGAAAAAATGTTTCCAAGGTTGGAGTTGTCTGTGGCAAAAGCTGCTGAGAAATCCAGAAAGATAAAAACGAAGAAGGAACCACTGACTTTGGCAATACCAAAGAGATCTATGTAAGAAGGAGTATTTCTCCTCAAGGAGGAAGGAGGCCTGATGTTAGATGGCTAAAACAATGAATTTCTATGCATTACTCAGAGGAGGCTAGGCTTGGCGGTAGTAATGAGCAACCCAAAATCCCATGGCTTAAGACAACAATGATATATTTTTGCCCACTCACGCAAAATCTGCTGTGGGTTCAGGCACTTTCCAGGATAGCTCTCCTCCACTCCACTGGGTAACTCAGAGATCCAAACCACTTCCATCCCTGGCTCCACCACTTCAACACGAGACTTTCAGGACTGGCTCAACAGTGGAAAGAGAGCTGGAGAGTTGTGCACCAGCAATTACATACTTCAGCATGGAAACAACATGTTACTTCTACTCACAGACTATTGGCTAGAACTTGTCATACAGGCCCAAGTTCCCCATAGCCATTTTTGACTCTGTTCTTAGCACCCAATCATCAATTGAAGGGCCTTCGAGGAGGTGTGTGCTTGTGGTGGGGATGAAGAGTTGGGGAGAGGGCTGCCTTGTTGCTTGGGTCAGATTGTGCCAAAGGAGATGGGGACCCCTGACTCTAGGCAGACCCAGATGGCTTTTAGATGCTTTCCCTGGGCAGCTGACAGGAATAGCTGTCAGAATCCTGGCTTGCTGAAAAGCTCAACATACTAAACGTTAGTTTTGGCTCTGGCTCCCAAAGTGCTCAGCTCAAAGCTGCCACCATCAGTGCTTTGGAAGAAACTGACCTCTGATAAATGCCACTGGACTTTGCAATGCCCGCATTTCTACTGTTGTTGTTTTTTTCCCTCTCCTGAATCCACCACCCTTGAATCAAGGGAGTAAAGCAGTTCCTCCTGGTTTTTCTTCTGTGTCTCCACTTGATAGAAACCAAGTAGTGACTCAGGGAAATGGCAGGAGAGAGAAAGAGAGAAAGATTCTTACTCGTCTATTCACTCACTCAGTAAAGATTTATTATATTTTGTGCTAGGCCCTTTGCCAGGCAGTGGAGTCATGGAGATAACATAGTTTACGGGGGACTATAGACAAGAAAGCAGGTTACTGGGATACTGGGTGATGGGGACATGTACAAAAAACTGTGACAGGCCAGAGGAGGGCATGGCAAGCCTTGCTCGGGGTGGTCAGGGCTGGCTTTTTCCTGAGGAAGAGCTCTTCGAAGGATGAGTAGGAGTGGACAAGTTATTCCAAACAGAGGGAGTCTGGAGGGAAGGCGAAGGGGTACCAACACGGGATCAGGCTGAAGAAATGTGAACAGCAGGGTGTGATGGGGGAGAGAATGTGTGGAAGGATGTACAGGGAAGAGAGAATAGAGTGGTTCTTTAATATGACTCCACTGGATACAAGGAAAAGAAGCCCAGACATGGACTAGTGAAGGGAACCAAAATATGCCTTTTGGGATATTGATTTTACGCTAGTTATTAAGAAACAAAAGACTCAGAAAAACTTTGGATGCTTCCCTGCATAAGGAAATTCAGATAGAAAAAGCCGCTCAAAGGGAGGAAGTGTCACCTTAGCATCATAACACAAACTAGATGTGGCAGACAGAGAGAAATCTAGCAAGGTCTGTTTCTCTCTGTGTCCCATTGTTTCTAGGTGGACCGCCAAGAATTTAAAATGCTTGCTCTTGCCCTGGCTGGTGTAGCTCAGTGGATTGAGCGCAGGCCTGCGAACCAAAGGATCGCAGTTTGATTCCCAGTCAGGGCACATGCCTGGGTTGCAGGCCAGTTCCCAGCAGGGGACGCACAAGAGGCAACCATACATTGATATTTCTCTCCCCTCTAAAGATAAATAAACAATTTTAAAAAATCTTAAAAAAATAAATAAAATGTTTGCTCTTTCTCATGTACCTGTAAACTACTTGCTTTATTATTGAAATCTCAGACCCCCTTCCTTTGTCCAGAATAGCATATAAACATAACTGCCCAATGACTCTGTGGGTCTCATATTCTTATGACACCTCCACATATTTGTAATAAGTTTTGGACCTTTTATTTCTGTTAATCTGTCTCATATTAATTTATTAGTCCAGCTATAAGAACTCAGAAAGTGGGAGGAAAGTAATTTTTTTTTACCTTCCCACACTACCCTGAAACAAAAGCATGATATTTGGCTCGTGTTACCTTTAAGACAAGTACTATGGCAACTAGGCCCTCGGTCACAGGCGTGGGATGCCACGATTGACAGTCCCCACCTGGACCATGCGGTTGGAGCAGGGCAGGAGCAATTCTTGTGTTTTCACAGGAAGGGAGGGGCCAAACGTGAGCAGGTGAAACATGAAATGCTCACCAGGGATAGGTTGGAAGCACCCCAGGTGCCTGGAACACCAGGCTGAGGATCTCAGCCTTTGTTCTGTTAGGTAGTGGGCATTGTGGGAACATTTGCTCACGGAGAGCCGTATGTACAATGAAGTCGGCCTGTGGACCCTGTCTTTCTTTACTTGAGGCTCTACTTTTGAGTTTTCTCTTGCCTTTCAAGGTTGCTCGAAAGCTAATTTTAATCAGATGTCACCTGAATAGTGAGTGATCTCTACCTGTCATGACCCCTGCTTTTTCCCTCTGGATCAGGAGTGGTGAATGCCACTGAGTCTAGTCATTCCGATCTGAGTTCCTGTCTCTTGGATCTCCAGGCACTTTCTCCTAGTTACCTGACTCAATGAATGGCCTCCTCATCCACCTGGAAGTACTCCTGCCTCTGACCCCCAGGTCCAAGTCTTATTTTTCTCCAAAGTGTTTATGGAACCTCCTAAGTGCTTATAGAACCTTTCCCTGGTTCAGGCCTCATTGTCTCTTTTGTCTGGACTTGGCCCCAGCTCCTCAACTGGTTTCTTTTGTTAAAACATCAGCTCATGTTGTTACCAGACAGGGGGCCTGACCCTGGGCAGGTCTGTCTCGAGCCAGCCGATATAGTGTGTGGGTTCTTGACTTCCTGTAGGAAAGATGTCACAACACAAACCCAGGTGACTACGAGGATGTTTATTAAAGCTGGGGACTGTGAAACAAGGAAAAGCCTCGCACAGAAGAAGCAAGAGGAGAGCTGGACTGGGCTGCCTTAGCTCACTGGGAAGTCAGAGATGAGGGGGCCGTGGAGACAGGTTCAGAGGGTTAGCCTGGGAAGAGCTGCTGCTGCCCATTGTTCCAAGTTTCGGGGTCCCTTAAAGTTCAGGAGATGTGTGTCTGTGAGGGGAGAAGAGAGGGAAGAAGAGGAGAAAGGGAATGGTGCAGCTGCTCCCCAGAGGGAGAGCAAGAACATCGGTCCTTTGTCTTGAGGCTTTTTTCTTTTCTTTGTGGCTTTTATCTTTTTCTTGCAGGCAGGAATCTTAGGGGAGGGTTTCAGCAGATTATTCATCAGTGTCCCAGGTGTGCTCTTTCAGGGTCCTGGTCTTCATAGCATTGCCCACCTGATTTTGCTGGTTTTCTGGTCTTGGAGCTGAAATACAACTGAGGCCGTCATGTTATCTCTGGGGAGATGATCTGTGTACCTGACTGTAAATCGCTTGGCTAGTTTGCCCAGCTATCTGTCTCAGTTTTCCTCTTCCACTTGCCAAGGAATTTTCCTGCCTTCTTACTGTCCTGTGTCAATGTGAACTCCTACTTTAAAACTTTCTACAGTTCCCACGCCAGCCTCATCTCCTTCCATGCATCCTGGAATTGAGCCATTTGAGCTTCTTGATGTTGTCTAACCATGCTCACAGTGATCAAGCCTGATTCCTTGTAAATGCTGGTTTCCCGGCCTGTGATGCCCTTCCTATCCTGCTCTACTTGGTGTAATCTCATGCATACTTCCAGGCTCATTTCCATGGGCATTGCCCTCCTTTTTACAGTCAGATCCACCTCTTGGCCCCTTTTGTGTTCTCAGGGTACTGTGTAGATAACTCTCCTACATCTATTACAAGGATGGCCACATCATTTACTGCCCAAACCCAGGACACTCCTGAGAATGAAAGTAAATGCTATTATCAATTGTTCTGGTTCAAAGTTACCAATTGATCTGTTCCAGGAAAGCTAGAAGGTACGGTCAACCACCTACATCAACATTGTCCTAAAACCTGGCACTTGGTAATTTCATTTATCTCATTCCTGTATCATTATTCCCATTTTTAAGATGAAAAGATGGAGTCTCAGGAGGGGAGCGGAGACTTGTGATCCCACAGCCAAAAGATGGTAAGGTTAGCCTGGGAAGCCAAATTATGGGGTCCAGATCTTGGACTCCTCTGACTCTAGAAGTTGGTATGACTACCACACCTGACCTGTCCAGTGCCGCAGAGTCTTATTGTCTAGATTAGCCGTGTGTGGTCTCCCTGGATGAAAGGGGAAAGTAGAAAGGGGGCCTTACTTGTTTTGCACATGGGCCCCTCCCAGGGCCTTGTGCAGAAAAGGCTCAGGGCATGTTTTTGGATAGGTGACTTTGTGAGGACAGAACTGTGTGTTTCATCTTAAAATCTGTGCATCCCCTGCTGCACCTAATGCCTAGCACAGGACTTACTATGCATCTATTTATTATTCATTAATGTTTATCAAGCACCTATTATTATGTACCTGGTGGTGTGTTGGTGAGCAAAATAGACAAGGTCTTTTTTCAATGAACTTACAGCCCAGGGGGAAAACCATACAAAAAACAATCACAAACACAGTTACAAATCAGGATAAATGCCAAGGGGAAAAAACTGAGTACTGAGGTTTAAAAAATATGTTGGAGGTAAATTTAATAGGTTTTGGCATAGATTTGATGGCCGACAGTGAGATGGCGATGACTTGGGTTTCTGCTTAAAACAGATGGGGACACAAAGAGGGAGCAGTTGGGGGATTAATAGTGTCGATTTAGGTGTGTGGGGCTCGAGGTATCTGTGGAATTTCTGCTTTAATCTTTCTCACCTCCAGCCAGGTTAATTGATTTGTTCAAAACTGCAGAATTGTGGCATGTAACAGAAACCTCCTTCAGTCAGCTCAAACAAAGCTGGCCTCGCGGGAGCACGGTAGGAAAAGGGACAGGTGGGGGAATGCAGGGGAGAAGCGGGGAAGGGATATGATCGTGGAGACAATCAGACCTCCCAAGCTGCAGTGAGGACCATGGCGGGCAGCCAAGGACAAGGGTACAGGTTGCACAGAGAGCCAGCCCCCTCCCCTCTCTGCGCTGCGCCAGCGCACTCAGCTGCGGGCAAGGGGGAAGGGGGAAGGGGGCTGCTCTGTGCCGGGAAATCCGAGCAGCCCCGGCAGTCTCCGCTGTGTGACTCGCCAATCCAGCTGCGCCTGGTGGCTGCACCATGTGACCAGCCTCTCCCCGGTCTCCCACCCTCTGTCTTCCAGGGAAGACCGGCATCCCCGCTTCCCGCCCCCGCCCCTCGCGTGCGCCAGCCTTGCGAAGGGCTTTCAGCGAATGGCCGGGATTCCGCCGCAGTCCACTGCAGCGCGCGGGGAGGGAAGGGGAGGCAAGCGAGTTGCAGCTGCCCCGCCCGCAGCATTTTGCGGCAAGGTCAAACATACCAACTCCCAGGCAAGGCTGTCTCCGAATCCCTCCCTCCCTTGCCAGTTCTCCCAGCCATTCCCACGGCCTATGCCACGCGTCTGGCTGCAGCATCCCTGGCCTTCTGGACCTGACCTAGCCTCTCTCTTTGGGCTTCCTGCGAGGACAGGGCTGGGGCGGATGGCGAGGTTTGGGGTGGGAGGGGACAGAAGATGGGAAGGTTATAATCTATCCTTCCCCATGAGCTTCCCAGATGCTTTTCTCATGCTTTAAACCTTACACTGGCTCCCACTGCCCCATGAGAGCATTAATGTATCTCATAACCAAGTCCCACCTTAACCCTTTCCAGCCCCACCGCCCCCTTGCACCAGCAATCCAGTCCCTCTGGACCCCTTACCCTTTCAAGAACACCCATCACTTGCTACCTTAAGTGACTACTTTTTTTTTTAAATCCTCACCCATGGGCATGCTTATTGATTTTAGAGAAAAGGAAAGGGAGGGAGAGGGAGAAAAACATCCATGTGAGGGAGAAACAGCCATGGGTTGCCTCTTCTAGATGACCCGACCAGGATGATCAGATGGAACTTGCAACCTAGGCTTGTGCCCTGACCAGGAATTGAACCTGCGACCTTTCAGCCAGGGCTTAAGCGACTACTCTTGCTGTACCTGCTGCCTAAGGTGCCCTTTGTGAACTTAGCGAATTCCTGGACCCAACTTTAAAATAATGCGGTAGAGGGTGAACACTGGCACTGAAATGTCTCCTAGCAAAGGTCACAAAACTGAAAGCCTGCAGGAGTCAAGCAGGAGAAATAAATACGGCCAGTGCGTAGAGGCATTAAGACAGGGACCCTACTCTGCACACAGGCCAACATGCTCCTTGGAGGGAATGTGGGTCCTATGATGCTAACTCCAGACTTTTCTGTGTAATCTCTCAATTTTCAAGTGTTGATTTGATTTTTAAAACATCCCCGTAGACCAGATGCAGGTCAGAAATCCTCAGGGCACGGTCACCTCTCTTAGGGAAGAGGATGACTTTCATTGAGAAAATAACTCGGAAACACTGTTCAAGGGGAAGGTGCGTCTTAAGGCTCTGCGAGGAGTCTTTTGTGGAGGCAACAAAGAAGAGGATTTGGATTTGGATGTTGTAAGCTACCAAGGACTGGAGAATCTTACCAGAAATTGGAGGACTGGACTGGACTTGGGAAACGGGCAGGGAAAAAGGCTGGAGGCGGAGGGGTGGGGGTAGGGGGGTCGGAAGCTGGACAGTGTGGCTCACCCAACAGCATCAGCTACCATGAATGACAGCAAACATACCTTCCCATCCTTGGAGGGGTTTCATGAAGACCTGAGAGGGGACCTCTAGCGCTTTGCCTCGCTGGAGGGTGGCGGGGGGAGGGTAAGGTAGGAAGGGAAGCCAGTACCGAACTGGGATCATGCCTGCAGTGGGGATTGGAGAGCTCCTTAGGAAGGGATTACGGAGACAATGACCAAACAATGGCGGATGTCCATTACCAGGAGACCGGAGCTGGCCCAGGGCTGAGAGGCTGGGGGCAGTGTACAAACAGAAGAGCCAGCTGAGGCTGCTTTGGGAACCGGGGTAGTTTTAGTTCACCCTGAGGTTTTTTTGTAGCTATGATGTTATCTCCTTCTGTCCCCCATCCCTAGAAATCTTCAAAAAGTTCTCCTATATGCACTGAGGCTGCCCTGACTTTGTGAAAATGGGGTGTTTGTGAAAATGGCTGAAGCGGCCAGATTTTACATTTGTGTGGGTGGAGTGCTGACCAAAGACAGTACAGTCTGAAGCAGAAGCTGAGCCAGGAGTAATACAGCCTCCCAGGAATACCAAGTAATCTTGGAGAGGGTTTTGGAGTGGGTGCTTGGGCTCATCCTGAGATAGGATAGTGAGAAGACAGGAAAAGTCCTTGGCTGGTGGGACAGGGAAACTGAGACAGAGAGCTGAACACAGCAATTGACAGCCAGGTGCAGATGGTCACCAGGGCGGAAGGCCCCCAGTGCCTGGCAGGGGGCAGAACTGGGAAAACAAGGGCCTCGCCCCCAGGGCAACCTCTCCTCTCCCGGCCTTTGCTCCCTGGAGATAACATCCAGGCCTCAGTTGTGTTTCAGCTCCAGGCCCAGAAAAGCAACTAAACCGGGTGGGAGACTCCAGAGCCAACTGCAATGATGAAACGCCCCTGCCCTGTCACTGACCAATCAGCGGAGACGATGACCCTGAAAGGGCACACCTGGAAAACTGATGCATTGTTTACTGAAATCCTTCCCCGACACCTCCCCCGAGGGACAAGGACAAGGGACAACTCGCTCCCACTTGCAAGACAGGGAGAAAAGCCTCAAGACAAAGGACCCCTGCTCTTGCTCTCCTTCTGGGGAGCAGCTCGTGCCATTTCCTTTCCCTTCTGCTTTCCTCACTTCTTTCCCCATGGGCACACGTCTCCTAAACACTAAGGCAATGGGCACCTGGCCTCTTGTCCCAGACTGATCCCCTGAACCTGTCCCCAGAGCCCCCTTTTCTCTGACTTCCCATTGAGCCGAGGCAGCCCAGCCTGGCCTCTCCTGTTGCTTCCTTTATGCCAAGCCCTTCCTTGTTTCACTGTCCCCAGCTTTAATAAATGTTTCCTCATAGTCACCTGGACTCACATTGTGAAATCTTTCCTCTGTGAAGTCAAGAAGCCACACAGGACAGCCAGCCCTAGGCAGACCCACTCAGGCCCAGGCCCCCTCTCTGGTAGCAATTCCATAATCTCAAAGGGGGTAGGGGCCCCTGACTGACATCTAGGCTACAGTAAGAATTTACTTAGTGCTGACTTGTACCAAACGCTGTGCTATATATGTGTTATCTCTATTATCCCCACCGTGATTGTATAAGAGAGGTACTGTTATAACCCCCATTTTACAGATGAAGAAATTAAGGCCCAGAGAGGTGAAGTGACTTGCCCAAAGCCACACAGATAGAAAACAGTGGACTGGAACTGCTCTCCAGCTGATGCCCCCAGGAGAAATTGTCATCTTGTCTGGGGTTTTTGCAGACAGCACTCAGTGTGCAGAGTTATAGGTATTGTTTTGACGTGCACATCTGTTCTCCCCACTCATTTATAAGGGGACAGGCACCGTGCCTCTGGCAAAGAACATTCTGAGCCATCCTAAATTAAATTACAGCAGGCCAGAGGGTAGCAGGAAGAGACAGAAAGGGGTTAATCAGTTAATAACTGCAGTGTAAAACCAACGAAAGACTGCTTGCACTGCTTAGTGTATATTGGAATTAAATGAACTTCCAGGTGGCTATTTTCCAGATTATCTGAAAAGAGAATAGGCAGGTGCCCTTGAACTCAAGGAGCTTCCGCTTCTTGTTTACCCTAGAGCTTTACAAACTCAGCTGTGGACTCTGCGGGGCCTGTCCCAGCACTAGCCCCACTTCGCCTTCAACCATCCCCTTCGTCTATAACTAATGCAGACTCTTTCCGGCTGGTTTACCCCTCCCCCGACCAACCGACCGGACGCGTGAAAATGCTTGCAGCATTCCAGGACGCCGGCAGTTTGAATTCCATGCTCCAAGACCGGTCTTCTCTTTTGCTAGCAATGGCCTAATAAACCCTTTCCTTTAAAAAGGCTTTCAACCATGGAGGTTTTTTTTTAAATACTACTAATTTTAAGTGCCTGGCACACAGCGGGTGCTGGTACACGTTAAATCAATTACTTTAAGGAAAGTCAAAAGCAGTGCCCTCAAATCTCAGATCTTTGTGCCTTGGGCAAGTCATGCACCCGCTTCGGGCCTCCGTTTCCTCACCTGTGAAATGGTGATTATAATCTAGACCTCACAGGGCTATTGTGAGATTTCAGTGAGTCCAGGCTGTGGAATTGCTGTAAAATGCCCTGCCACCTGCAGCTGTTGTTGCTGCCATAAAGATGCCAGTAGTAAAATAGGGACTGAGGAAGGAACCCAGGAGAAAGACAGGATCTGGAAATTCCACAACTAATTTAAACAGGAAATTCTCAGGAGGCCCAGCTGGCTTCCAGTTTCCAAGACTACTGTGTTCATCCATTAATGATTGCCGGAACACCTACTATGTGCCAGTG
Source organism: Carollia perspicillata (assembly GCA_004027735.1). Taxonomy (NCBI): domain Eukaryota; kingdom Metazoa; phylum Chordata; class Mammalia; order Chiroptera; family Phyllostomidae; genus Carollia; species Carollia perspicillata. The sequence goes on along the minus strand of PVKM010003674.1, from coordinate 8,489 downwards.
CTTGATCTCATTTCATTCAAAACTCTGTAGAACAGACACCCAAATTATCTTTATTTTACAAGTGAGAAGAATGAGGTTAGAGAGATGACGTGACTTCCCCCAAGGGAAACACAGATAGAAAGTGGCAAAGGCAGGATTTGAACTGAGATCTGTACGGTTCTGAAATCCTTGAGAAGGGGACCAAAATTTTCCACCCCAAAATATGTCTTTTGGGATATTGACCTTGAGCTGGTTATTGAGAAAGAAAATAAAAGACTCAGAAAGAAACTTGGATCCTCTCCCTTACTGGTTTAAAGGAATTCAGGTAGAAAAACCTGCTTAAAGGAAGGAAGTGTCACCTTAACATCATAATATAAACGGAGTGTGGCAGACAAGGAGAAATCTAGCAAAACCTGTTTCCTTCTGTGTCCCCTGGTTCCTGGGTGGCCCAGCAAGAATTTGTTTATCACATGTTTGCTCTTTCCATCTCCCTATAAATTGCCTGCTTTCCCTTTCAAATCCCAGTCTCTGCTTTCCTCTGCTTAGTCTAGATTGACATATAAATCTCAACTGTCCAATGCATTCTGGGTACCCCCCACTCCATGTACATCCTTAATAAATGTCGGGCATTTTTCTGCTAATCTGTGATATGACAAAAGCCCCTTTCTCAGGCCCTCTTTCCCAGAGCTTGGCTGGCCCCCACAAAGCATGACTGACCTTAATTGTTTTATGAGCCTTTATCCTCAGGACTAGGAAATTACTGGAAGCGCCCTGAAGGCTCAGAGGCTCCTGGAACTCAGGGAACAGGACACACCAGACCACAACGACCACCAGACCCTGCACCCAAAGATAACACCCAAACAGGTGGCAGCCCAGCCGGAACATCCTGCTCTACAACCACCCCGTTAACTAATTAAAAACTCCCAGCCCCGACCCCTCAGTGCCCGAGCTGGTGCACCGCTCCGCACCGAGCCCTTTCGCTCCCTTGGGAAAGTGAAAATAAAACGTTTACTCGCTGCACTTTCCTCTCTTTGTGAATTCTTTCACACCCCGTGTCACAGACCAATTGCCCAACAATCTGTCTCATGTTAATTTGATTACTAGCCCAACCAGAAGAATTTAGAATTTCAACCCCATACTTGTTCTTTCTGATTTCTCTTCCACAGCTTTTTAAGTCTTCCCTTTATTCATCAAAACATCAAGCATCGAGTAAGTGCTAGGTCTTCTGCAGGGACAGTGGATACAAATAAGACCCAGACTATCTAAGAGATTGTTTCAGGTCACGCTGGGGAGGCAGACAACTCAATAGACATTTACAATTCATCATCATAAGCTTTCTGTCGGCGGAAGTATGGGTGATAAAAGAGTGGGTCATTACCTTAGACTTCCCTTTCTCCTTGGTCTGGACCCTTGAGGCACATTGCAAACTTGTCAAGTTCCCTTTAAACCCCCCACCCTAAAATGAAGGAAGAGACACCCCCTCAGCCCTCCTGTCTGGTGTATTGCAGTGGGGACGGAACCATAACAAACAATCCTCTCCAAGAGAATCCCTCCCAACCAGCCTCTCTCTCTGTCTCTGTCTCTCTCTCTCTCTCTCTCTCTCTCACACACACACACACTCTGTGATGACCAGAGATGGATGATGGGTTAATGCTGGTCTAGCCGGTTTATCCATCCTTCTGCAGGCCCTGCTTGAGTGGTCCCTGGCATTCGTGGCCTCTACCCCACAGCCAAGACCAAAGGAAACCTGCATTTAATATCCTGTTACACATGCATTAAAGAGAAATCAGGAAGGAAGGTCACCCAACTGTCAATAGTGATTATCTCTGGGTGATGACATTATCTGTAATCTCTATTTTCTTCTTTTCACGTTTGCACTTAAAATTTGTTTCTACCATGGACATATTACTTCTACAAAGAGAAAAAATGTAAGTAAAAAATATTCTATTTTAACCATTATTTGTGGCCTCACAGATGTGGGAGAAGGTCTGTTAGAAGCACTCTCGGAGGGGGCTTTGTCCTGGGCACAGCTGGCTCTGGAAAAGACAGCCCACGGGGGAGGGGAGGAAGTGAGAGGTCATCGAGGATTGAAAACAAGAGCCACGGTTCCTGAGAGCTTGCTCTGAGCCTAGGTTCTTCCTAGCTCTTGATGTGCATATTTCGGTTAACAATCAAAATCCGGTTTAGGAGATAAGCTATTATTTCACAGCTGAGAAAACCAAGGATCCATTTTATAGGAAAAGAAACCAGGACTCAGAGAGTTTCCATTACTTGCCCAGGGACACACAGCTAGAAAGATGGGGAGAGGATTTAAACCAGATCTGTTATGTTTAACTTGTGGACCCAGAGGCCATTCCCACCCCTCCCAGTTAAATGTGCTTACATTTTCCCAGCTCTTCACAAACACACCCACCCACATACTAGTCCTGTGCAGAGAAGCAGGCGAGGTGAAGGTCAGGGCCTCACTTTCCGAGAGAAAATCAAGGCTAGGGAGAGGACTTGTTCACTGTCGTCACTGAGAAGTGGTAGTACTCCCAGAATCCAGGCCTTCTTTCTCCCTTCCAGCAACCCTCCTCCTTCCGCCACCTTCTGCCAATTGCTCAGGCTTCCTTCTCGAAACAAATGACTCAAGGTAAATTGCTGACTGACTTCCTCTTTCTCATAAGAAGGGAAGTCTGTGTTGTTTGCAGTTGTGGGAGAACAATTTCAGGTCAGTTGCAAAGTGGCTGGGGCCACGTAAAGGAGTGGGTTGTCCAGGGAGCAGCGCAACCCGCAACCCCCGCTATTCAGAGACACCTGCGTTTTTTCCTTCCTGAGAGTTACATCACTGTGCCTGCCAGTCAGGCTTGAAGTCCTGCCCCAGAGCTGTCTGAACTATTATGGAATATGGAGAAATGAGCCCAGAAGGAGAGAGGGGCTGATGATAATATTATTATTATTAATAATAATACATTTATGGTGCATTAACTTCTGGACTAGGCACGGTGTGAAGTGTCTGACACGTGTGAACTCACTGGTGCTTCATAACAGCCGTAGGAAGGAGATTCTATAGCTTTGGAGCCAAATAAATTTGGATTTGAATCATAGCCATTCCTCCTTCCAGTTGTGTGACCTTGGGAAAGTTATTTACACTCATTCAACAAATATTTTTGAGCATCTGCTGTGTGCCACACACTGTTCGGTGAGCAGAGGAAAGATCGTTGCTCCCGTGGTTTTACAAGGAGGAGCAGACAAATTGTAAAGCCTCACTGAGAAGGTGATGTTTATACAAAGCCCTGAGGAGGTGACAGAATTAGCCGGGTAGGTAACAGAGAAATCTTTTCTAAGAAGGAGGAACAGCCGGTGCAAAGGCCCTCGTGTGCCTGGGGGTTTCAAAGAACAGCACGCAGGCCAGGGAGGGTGGTTCAGAGAAGGAGCCAGGGAAAGAGCCCTCCCTGCCGCAAACACTGCCCCAGTCCTTCTTTCTCCTACCATGCTTTGTGCTTCCTTCATCACTCTGATCACAACGTGTGGTTATTTTACCTATTGGGGTGTTTGCTTATTTCTTATTTGTTTCCTCCACTAGCCCTAATCTTCTTATAGACAGAAGCCACATGAGTCTTGTTTAGTGCTGATCACAGAGAACATAGGAAATACTTAATGTTGGTTGATGAATCAATTAAATCTATTCATCCATCCATCTAATCATATTTATGATAGAACCGCCCCATCACATACAACACATTTCTCAGGTAGTTAGCTCATTCTGAGTGCCAGCTCAGGATAGTAAGAAACATAGACTGTAGTTAAGAGGACAGGTTCTGGAGCCATACCGCATGGCCAGCCCTGCTCTTCTACTTACTAGGTGTGTCATCTCAGGCAATTTGGTGGAGGGCGGGACCTCTCTGTGCCTCAGTTTCCAAATCTATACACTGCCATCATAATAGTATCCCTCTCCAAGGGCTGTCAGCACCCAGAGCAGCGCCAGGTGTATAGTGCTTACATGTGTGCTGGTGATTAGTGTTTTCCCTCTGCGGCTGGCTCACAGGAGCCAGGACTCTGCTCCTTTCCTCTTCCACCAGACTCTAAAAGGGAAGTGAGGAGGACAAGGGGCGCCATGGAGGAAGTGAGCCTGCAGAGCATCCCTGGCGTGTGCTGCCGCGTCTGTGCTGAGTGCCGGCATGCTGGCAGCTGGGGGAAGTGTGGGGCGCGGGACGGGGTGGGGGCGGGGCAGGAGGGACTGTAGGGTCTCTCCTGGAGTAGCATTCTGGGGACAGTGTTTTTGCCGTGTGTCCTCCCAGCCTGATTCTCTAGCCTTTTTTTGGTAGACGACTTAGAGTGGACTCTTGTTGACAATTGAGGAAGCTAACCGATCCAGGTACCAACACAGGCATCCTGCGGAGATGCTACAGGTTCCGTTCCAGAGCACTGCAATAGAGCAGGTCGGAAACTTTTTGCTGGTAGAGGGTCTTGCCTTCAATTTGTAAAAAAACTCAACATCTGCGAAGCGCAATAAAGTGAAGCGCCAAAAAAATGATGTCCGCCTGTTCTGAGTACCTAACCCAGGTCTGTCCCTGGTATTTTACACTCATTACTTCATTTATTCCTTATGCAGACCTGAGGGGTAGGTATAATTAACCCCATCTTACGGATGATGGAACCAACTCAGAGAGGTGGAGTGACTTGACTAAGGTCACACAGCGGATGAGTGGCAGAGCCAGGGTCCAGGCCAAGGTGTGACTCCAAATTGCTCCTTTAAGGTGCCTGTCCGTGGTGACTGAAAGGCTCGGGCAGGGTTCTCTCCCCCAGCACTTGTTGTGTGTCCGACAACAGCCCACAGCTTAGCCCTTCCTGGAGTGTGAGTCTCTCCCCTGAGCAGGAAAGACTGACGATCTGAGCTGCCTGGGAGGAACTCGGAGACCCAGAGGGGAACAGACTGTGCCTTGCCTGGGTCAGCGCTTCCACAGGAGAAGCCCTCCTTCCTACTGCCCCTTCAGCCAGAGACATTTTCTCTTGAGGTCGGAGGCCGACTGTCACTGGGTGGCCTGATTCCCATGGAAATGTGCAGATAGAAAACATGTGGGGCTGCTGTGGTTGCCAGGCAACGACCAGCTACTTGCTCTTTTGATGGAGTCCAGGAGGCTGCCTGATGTGAGATTCTTGGACCTGAGGCCTGGAGACCCGGATTCTGGTTCTGATTTGCTGAGTGAGCTTGGGCAAGTCCCTGCCCCTTTCTGGGACTCATTTCCCATCACTTGTAAAAAAAAAGCAGTCGGACTGTCTGAATTGCAAAATGAGTAGATAACCCGATGGCCAGAATCACAGTGATGGTGCAGCAGGGCCAGAGACCCAGGGGCTGGTCACGGGTGAGGGAAGATTCGTAGTCCTCTCCATTCTGCGTCAGCCTGCCCTGACCCCGGTTACCAGCTGTGGGCAGGGACATTTTCTTTCCCACCCCGAGCTAGTTTGGACCACCCAGACTCCATCCCAGGCCCGCTGTCGCAGCTCAGTGTAACCCACTAACTTAGTGCAGCCACAGTCTTCCCAGCAGATTCTTTCCTACCGGGAGTTTCCTCAGTTCCTGCCAAAATGAAGCTACGCCGCTCTGGGTGTTTCCCTGAACACGTATCAGAGGCCCTTCTGAGGCTGTTTGTAAAGACTGCACTAATGGCAAACCCTGAGGGCGCGCGTTTCACAGCCATCGGTGAAGTCAACACATTCCAGTCCATGACCATTACAAAAAATGACGGTAGATGCCATTGGCTGGGGTTGGCGTAGCAATAGCTGCTTTATGTATGCGATCTCGTTTAATCCTCATACATACAATCCAGAGGAACGGGTCGAAGGCCCCTCCCTGGTTTACAAATGAGAAAATGGAACCTCCGAGGGGTAAAATGATTTGCCTAAGATCCCAGTAAATGGTGGAGTCAGGACTCACATTCAGAGCTGGCGCCGCGGCCTGGGGTTTCAAGCTGCTATTTCCCTAAGCCCCAGAACTGTGTCAGAGCTGGAAGGGCTCAGCCTCCGTCATTTTACAGATGGATAAATCAAGGCCCAGAGAGCAATGTGTGGCCCGAAGTCACACAGCAAGTCATTGTGATAGCAGATTCTAGGGCCATTGCCTGCAAACCTCAGCATACATTCCAGGAAACAAAAAGTGTCCTGAGCATAAACAAGAAACTGTCATAAGAAATCCCCAGCGTTTACTAGGAAGTGGAACCGGGCGCACAAACAAGGATCTCATGGAGGTCTCTGGGTTAGGACAGAGTCCCAGCGGTCCCCTGGGCAGCAGTGGGGCTGCGGGTGTCACTCGCTTGGGCCTCCAGAGGAGGCCTCGACTCGTGATGCTCGCTGAGGTGGTTTGCGCTCAGAATATTCTGCCCCATGGTCACCTTGCCAGGTTCATCCTGCCTGAGCCTCAGGGAACGGTTCAATATCACTTCCTCTGGGAAGGCCTCTGTGAGCACCAGCCTTCGTTCCTGCAACCGGAGTCCCAGGGTCCGGCCCTTTTCCGAAATAGCACTGACCACAGTTTGCCCTGTGGGCTCCCGTCGCAGGCACATTTAACTAGCACCAACTTTAGAATTTACCCTCCAACCACTGGCCTCCAAAGATGTGAATCCAGAATTTGGTGTTACTCTCAAAAAAACAAACTAACGTTTTAACATGCACTGAGATGACAGATGCTTCACATAAAAGCAGATTGGGATCACCCCTGCAGCTGCCAGGAGCATCCCCGAATTCTCCGCCCAGCATCAGTTCACCCCTAGAGAGGGGTGGGATCTTTTTCTCAAAGGCAGAGCAGCTTCAATGGCCAGGTATCTTAAGATAGTCTTTCTTTCTTTTCTTTTTAAAATAATTTTATCTAGTTATTTATTTTTAGAGAGAGGGGAAGGGAGGGAGAAAGAGAGGAAGAGAAACATTGAAGTGAGAGAAAAACATCAGTTGGCTGCCTCTCCCATAGCCCCAACCGGGGATCAAGGCTGCAACCCAGGCATGTGTCCTCATTGGGAATCAAACCAGCGACCTTTAGGTTTACAGCCCAGCACTCAATCCATTGAGCCACATCAGCTGGGGCAAGATAGTCTTTTTCTGAGTTAATTCCTTCAGCCTAGGTCTCAGACCTAAGTATGCAAAAGAACTATTGTGCATCAGAAGTAATTTAAGGACTTTCAAGTGTAATTCTGAATGATAGGCCCTTTCCAGCTGAGTGCTGGCATTAAAGCCGAACCTCCTTCAGAGACACCCTCCCCATAATTATAAATGCAGAGAAGTATTGAATTTCTGACCCCTCCTCCCCAGAAGCCCCATGAGGATCTGTTCGGCTCATCTTTGTGTATCTCCACCCAGCACCATGCTGGGCATAAATAGAGCAGGTACTTAGTCGATGTTAATTAGGGAATAAATCACATTTGCTTACTAGTGGAAACAGGACCAGAAGCGGTCCGTGTGGGTGTAGGTGGCTACAGGTGCTCTTACTCTTCAAGGTGGAAGCATCTGTATGTGTCTGCTCCCCTGAATGCACAGGCCAGAAGCAGTGTGAGTGGGAATGTGTGTGTATTTTATTTTTCACACACTAATGTGATGGCCAGAGGCAGTTTTCTATTTTTGGCAGTTACACTCCTATCAGTTTCCTATAACATCTGTAACAAATTACCATGAACTTAGTGGCTTAAAACAAGACAACTTGATTATCTCGCAGTTGGAAGTCACAAGTCCCAAATGCATCTTCAGAGGCTAAAATCTAGAGGTTGACTGCGCTTTCTTGCATTTCTTCTGGAAGTCCTAGGGAAAGATTGTTTTCCTTGACTTTTCAGCTTCTTTTTAAAAAAAAATATTTTATTTATTTATTTTTAGAGAGAGGGGAAGGGGAGGAGAAAGTATGGGAGAGAAACATCAATGTGTGGTTGCCTCTCATGTGCCCCCTACTGGGGACCTGGCCTGCAACCCAGGCATGTGCCCTGACTGGGAATCAAACCAGTGACCCTTTGCTTCACAGGCCCGTGCTCAATCCACTGAGCTCCACCAGCCAGGGCCCCTTGGCTTTTCAGCTTCTATAGCTGCACTCCTTGTGGCCTTTCCTCCAAGTTCAAAGCCAGCGGCATAGCATCTTCAAATTTCTCTCTCTCTGCTTCTGTCTTCACACATTGCCTTCTCTCTTACAAGGCCCCTTGTGATTATGTCAGGCCCACTCTGATAATCCAGGATGATCTCCCCATTTTAAGGTATTCAATCTAATCACACATGTAAAATCTCTTTCGCCACATAAGGTAGCCTTCATTCGTTCTGGGGATTAGGACCTGATATCTTTGCCTGGGTGTTATTCAGCCTACCTTGGTCCAGTGAGCAAGATGCTCAATACGTGTTTGGTGAATTGCATGATAAGAGACATTTCTCTCCCAGCAGAAAGCCCCACAACATGAGATCCTGAAGTTGCAAGAGCTGAGAGGTGTTGGGCATAAAGTTACGCAGAACTCCTCCCAACACGGGGGAGGCTGCGTCCTTGCCGCCTTGACCCCGCCCCCCCCCCC
>PVKM010003673.1:0-56217 GCA_004027735.1 Carollia perspicillata | reverse complement strand
CACTTAGTTCCTCCCTTGGTTTTCCCCTAGTTTAAGGAAGGCAGTCGGACAGGAGTGGAAGTGAAATAAATAAGGATTTTCCTTCTTTACTCTGGCTTCGCTTCAAAATCAGTCCATTGCACCTGCCTCTCTGCCTGTCGCACTGTGGCCAACGCGGGCAGGGTGAAGTGGGTAAGGAGCTATACACAGGAGAGTTTGCATTTCTCCCAGAAATTCGAGTAGGCTTCACCAGTGGAAAGAAGGGGATTTATGGATCTGGTTTGGAAGGAGTACTCATAAGGATTTAGGTGTTGACATGCACTGATGATCTTCTTTCTTTCAGCTTAAGATTTTTCTGCTTCTTGGTATGTCAAGTAATTTTTCATTGAAATTTAGACATTTTTGTATTATGTGATGAGACTCTAAATGTTCATTGAATCTTTCGTTTCAACTCTGTCTGACATCTCTCCAGCAAGTTGAAGCAAGGGGTGCTACCTCATTACTGCCAGGTGGAAAGGAGAATCCAGGTTCCCCGCTCATCTTCCATTGCTACCTGGTGGTGGAAATGGGGGGTGGTAGCTCCTTGTTACTGTCAAGCCCAGTAAGCTTTTCAGATCCCCACCTGGTCTCCAGTGACACCACAGTGGGCGGGCATGGTCTTGTTCCCACTGGGAAGTGGCCTAATACCACCCCAATACCTGGGGGAGGAGGAAGAGAGACACCTTATTACTGCCAGGCACAGTTGGAAGTCCAAACTCCCACATGCTCGGCACCGACCCTGTAGAGGACGCTTCATCCCCAGCTCACAGGCGTAAAGGTCCTGGCTTCCTATTTGATCTTCTGTGCCATCACTCTGGGTGGCGGAGCTGCTCGGTAGGGGTCCGTGACTGTAGAACTCTGTAGTCTCCCCACTCTGCCTTTGCTGGCAGGGATGGTAGTAGTTTCTTCTGTGGTGATTGGCTGGAGTAGAGCAGTTATTTATAAGTTTCCTGTCTTTCTAGGCTGTTCCTTTCCCACTCGTTTGGCTTTTGTTGAGGTTATTTTGGTCTATGAACACTGGTGTTTCTCCACCTATACGTCTGGTATGTATGAGACAAGAAGAAAAGCCAAGCTCTCCCCTCCATGTTGTTTCTTGGGACCTGAGATCCCGGGCTGGTCTCCCTCGTTTTTACCTGGCAGAGTCTTCTTATGTTGGTTTTATATGGAACACCCAGGCTTTTTATGTTGTATTTAGTAGGAGGAATAGTTAAAAATATGTCTGCTCCATTTTCCTGCAAAAAGTCCTTGCCATTCCATTTTTGGGTTTTTTTTGGGCAATATTTTGTTAGGAAAGTTTTGAAAATGAAATGATTGTACCATTCATCACCACCTATGCATCACCTGGACTGAACACGTAACATTTTGCTGTATTTTACTTTGTCGTGTACAGGGTGGGGCAAAAGTAGGTCTGCAGTTGTTTGTGTGGGAAATAATACAATAACTAGTAAATAATAGGGCAAGAGTAAACTATGTTTTCAGGCTCACAACTGCAAACCTATTTGTGCCTCACCCTATATTTATCTCTGTCCTATCTATCCATCCATTTATTATTTTTAAAGGATTTCAGTACACTTCACCCCTAAACACATCAGCATGAACGTTATTAATTGGACTTCACTACTTACAGGTTTTTAAGAGGGAAATTTTACATAACATGAAGTGTGCAATACCAGAATTACCACTTGATGGTAATTCTGTACAACCCATCCCGTACTGAGATCGTCTCCATCTCCTGAGAAGTTCCTCATGCCTCTTCTCAGTTCTTACCGCCACCTCACTCCCAAGAAGCCATACTGTTCTGCTTTCCTTTCTTTCTTCTTCTTTTTTGTTATCTGGGGAGGGGGTAGGTGTTGGCCATAAATTTATTCTGTCACTTGTAGAACTTCATATAAATAGAACTGCACAATATTCACGTTTTTGCATGTTGCTTTTTTCCCCAGCACAAAGTTTTTGACATGCATACATACAGTTGTATGTATCAATGGCTCTTTTGTTTTAATTGCTGAGTGCTATTTCACTACAGAAGTAACACTATAGTTTATCCAATATGGGCTGCTTCCAGTTTTTTGCCGTTAAAAGTTGATAGTTGCAAAACTGTCAACTATCAACACGATGATTTCTCGTCATCCTATCTTCCTTCTGCTTTGAACATAGTGGAAGGTGACGTAGGTTTTGTGCCTTTTTTCTGATTAATAACATGACTGAGGTGCCTAAAGATATGTTCTGTCCTATACAGTACCCACATTTGCCACATATTACTTGTTGGTAGTGATAGTTGTCATTTATTTCAGGCTGAAAACTGTAATAGAAACAAAAAAATAGTTTAAGCATTGTGAAAATTAGAATTTAGCTTCTTGGCACTAAATTTTCATTGGTGAAGCAGAAACCATAACTATAATATTCATTACCGAGAATGCCAAACTAGCCTATGGGGAAACATCCTAGTTCAGAAGTACTTAGGGTACTTTATTTCTGCACACAATATTGACATACTTGTTGCACACAGATTCAGCTGTTTCAATGACCCCCATGTTTTGTCCCTACCTATTAAGTAAGCCCCTTGCTGCTCCTCTGTTTCCACAAAGTGATTATCTACGGGGACTGTAATTTCTTGTTGACTTATACTGATAGATATCAGAGGAGTTCTAGGAAATGGGCAAAATAAACTTTATGTGAGATTCCAGTTAAAGTGGGCATGCTCACTATTAACAGTGCAGGAAGAAATAGATGCGGTTGTTTTCAAACTGGTGTCACAGCTTTTCTCTGACTTTCTTTTTCTTCCTGCAGTTGATGGACTGGACAAAGCTTCCATAGCAAACTCAGATGGCCCAGCAGCGGGTTCCCAAACACCCCCGTTCAAGAGAAAAGGGAAACTCTCTACCATTGGCAAAATCTTTAAGCCTTGGAAATGGAGGAAAAAGAAGACCAGCGACAAATTTAGAGAAACCTCAGCAGGTATGAATATCATAACTTTGTTAGAAGAGGAGATAAATTGTTAAATTGGTCAAAAGGAAAAAAAAAGTGTGACTTGCAGGTTTTTTCCTGAAAAACATTAATCCATATTTTAAATGAAATTATTTCATTTAAGGGTGAAACAACTTTGAATTCTGATTTGCCTTTTTCTAATTGTTTTGGCTTTCTAAAAGTCTTGTAAATATATACTTGTAAATTCATGTAAAAAGCTGATGTGTAGGGAGGGGAAGGTAAAATGGAAAATTAGAAGTAGAAATGTTATTTGCCAATATTGTAGCTGCAAGAATCCATTTACACACACACACACATACACACACACACACAGAGCTATATCTGTCTACTTAGTTCCAGCAACACAATCCTATCTGTTAACTTAAAATTTTTTAATGTCTTTTTTTAATGTATTTGTTTGTGGGCAAAATATGAACATGTAAGTATATGAAAGAAAATGTCGCTATATTGTTTAATTTTGAATTTCCATCATGTCTTTAGGACTGGTCTCTGTCCTCAGGTGTCCAACCTCAGTGGTGCCAAAATTGTCTGTTGTTTTATTTTGTGGATTTTTTAAACCTTAAGAATTATATCATTTAGTACCCTTCATATAGACTCATGGAAGAAGATGGCTTTAAATCTCAGGCCAGAATTAAGTCCAACTTAAGTCCAGTATCATTGGTATTTTGATAATATTTCTTAAGTTCAGCTTTTTCCACACTTGTAGTCGGAGTTCCTCATTGCACCACAGTGTAAGATTGTCCCCGCGTGTGCAGGGTCACACAGCACGTCTATGGTCTGCGCTGAGTTAAGAGCTCGCCTTTAGTTCTTCAGCCGTGAAAGAAGGTAAAGAAATGCACAAGTAGCACGAGGGCGTGAAACACGGACACCAGGCTTCCCCAAAGAAATGGTTTCTGATGCATTTGCAGCTATATATTTTCTTTGAGCATTTAATTTAAAAATAATTATGGTAACTATATCTGGGATTTGTTTAAAAATAATCCTGGAAAATGGGTAAGCAGAGATGAAGGAAGATTGGCCACAAGTTGGTAATTGTTTAAGCTGGGTGATGGGTACATGGGGTTCATTATTCTCATCTCTTGTAGATATTGGAGAATTTCCTGAATGAAAAGATAGAAACAGCCCTGGCTGGTGTGGCTCGGTGACTGAGTGCCGGCCTGCGAATCAAAGGGCTGCTGGTTCGATTCCCAGTCTAGGGCACATTCTTGGGTTGTGGGCCAGGTCCCAGCAGTGGGTGCATGAGAGGCAACTACACATTGATGTTTTTCTCTCTCCCTGCTTCCCTCCCTTCCCCTCTCTAAAATGTAAGTAAATAAAATCTTTAAAAATAAAAAGAAGATAGAAACAGAAAAGAGATTTGGCTTAGAGGGAAATGATGACAGCTTGGTTCCTGAATCCTCTTCAGTTCCTAACTGGCTTCTTGGATGAAGAGGCAGTAGGAAGTAAGTGGTGTCCAGAGTGCTGTGCCAAGTGAGGACCTCTGGGTTCTAGCAGTGTCCTTGCCACCGAGGTGCTGTGTGGCCTTGAGCAAGTCAGATCAGAGTTCCATGAGTTGAGTTCTAAGGTGCTTTCAATTCCAGGTTCTGTTGTGGGTCCTAGACTCCTTCCACGCCCTGGCTGGGCACTTGTTCTCCTATGCTCTTCAGCTACGAAAGGAACCACAGCGACCTTCTGAAGTGCCTCGTCTCCCGGTTTCTTAAGCATTGGGGGAATACGGCTCTTCTCGTTACCGTGACTACCCAAGATGGAAGTAGGGCACTGGACAGTAGTTTGATTCCCAGTCAGGACACATGCCTGGGTTGCGGGCCAGGTCCCCAGTAGGGGGTGTGTGAGAGGCAACCACACATGGATGTTTTTCTCCCTCTCTCTCCTTCCTTTCCCTTCTTTGTAAAAATAAATATTAAAAAATATATAGTTTAAAACATTTAAAAATTTAAAAATATTCACACAGGATTTTGTATAAGTTTAGCTCTAAGAAGTTTTTGGTGGATACTATACCGTAGTTCCTAAAGACTACCAAACTACATTAAAAACCTGAAAAAGTCATTAGGTGGCTCATTGTTTTTTCTTAAAGCGAATTGTGAAAGAATAAAAACAAGCCATATAGATGTGTTAACAATTCTTTGTGAATTTGCCTCCTACATTTACTTGCACGATTTTTTTAGACCCACATTATTACTAATGTTTTACTTGAGTTTTATAAGAGGTTATCAAATGTCCCATTATAAAATATTTTATCATCACCTTAAATGTATGTCTGTTTTAAGGCTTAAATTCCTGCTGAGCTTTGGAATGTATAAGGAAGGCCTAAAAGAAAGGGGAGCACAAAATGATAGGTCGTGATTTTTTTCACATTGTGGGAAGATGTCACATACAGAGGAAAATCAGTGTGGTTGGAAATAACCAAGAGAAACGTGTTTTCTTCTTTTAATAAATTATGTCAGAAACAGGGAAAGCTAGCTGTTTGGATATGGCCACGGTCATGTGCTATCTGGCAACCTATAAAGTATACCTTAGGCAACACCCACAATATCTTGCGATATGAAAAAAGGTGAAATTCCTTCCAAGAAAAGTAATTTTCCTACGTTTCTCCTTCTCTTAAAGTCCTGGCTTTTAAACACATGGATGTGAACCTCTCCATGGTCCTCTACACAGTGATTAATACCACTTTTGCTAAGTCTGGATTTCTGCTCTAGGAATTTTTCACTGGTAGTAGACGGGAGGCAGTGCTGATTTATATACGCCATTGTAATACATGCCACTGTAATCACACGTTTCCTGTGGTGGTGGGAGGTAGGAAGGACCCTGTCCTCTGCCTGCTGTGGTGGTCTTTTGGTCAGCTATATTTTGGAAGGTCGTCTTGTCCTGTAAGGCAGGCTGTGCCTGAGCCCCGACTTCCAGCTCCCTGGCCTTCCTTTAAAGCAGGACAGGTATCTGTATCTTCACCTCTGGTCTGTGGGCTGTAGGCTGGTCTGTGGGCTGTTGAGACCTAGGGCAGGAGAGTAGCGCCCTTGTCCACGTACTTTCCCCGGTGCCTCTCGTCTTTACTTTTCTCTTCCTGAGTGAGACGGCTCTTCTTCAGGGCCACCTAATCTCCAGGTTGTGCCCCTTCCCTATCTCTAGAATGTCTTCTACACTTTTTTCCCCTGTGTAATCATTTCTTTCTGTTGTGGGGGTGGGAGGTAGATGAAACCTTCTCTCTCTGGATCTTTAAATATGCTTTCATCTCCCCAAAACTAAGAATACAAACCCCCATCTCAACACAGCTGGTCCTCTAACTTCTGCATAGACTGCCACCGTCCAAACCAAATGCCGTGAAAACCCAGCCTGTACCTGTTGCGCCCACTGTCTCTCCGCACTCTCGTTCCGTTTCCCACCGCCGTCCCCGAAGCACCCAGCACTCCCTCGGGGTCACTCCAAGCCCTGCAGTCACGAATTTAGTTTGTCTCTAATATTCACCCATTCCAGCCTCAACGTTTGCCATTACTGACGATTTCTTCCTTGATTTACAAAAGGTGTCATTATATTGGTCGCCTTTGACTTTTCTGGCTGTCTTTTGCCCCCTCTCTTCCCCACCTTATCTCCCCTGAACCTTTGAGAGGGGTTTGCTACATGACTTGGCCCCTCTCATCCTTCCAATGTGCCCTTCCTCATCACACCCTCTTTTCTCAGTACCCACATCTCTCAAACCCAGGCTCTAGATGAGCCTGGACACTTCTACTGAAGCAACTGCCAGGCAGCACTTGCCTGAGGACTACATGTCAACATGAAATCCATTCACATGGTCTGCATGTATCTACATGGACCATATGGTATATGCCCGGCACAGCACTAGAGCTGGGTACTCTGCAGTGAATAATCAAGCTCATGAAGCCTTCATGCTGGAGAGGAAAGCGACAGATGGAGGCTATGAGTGAGCATGGAGCGTGAGGGGTGAGGCAGTAGAAAAGTACTATGTACAAGCATGTTCCACACCAAAGCAGCTCCTTTGCCAGCCAACGCCGGGCATTCTGGCGATTGCAGACGTGGCTTTGTGTAGCATCCAGACTTTGAACCCTGGAGTCCTTTGACTTTCCCCTGCTTATTACCATCTTCCCATCCGGCCAGTTCCAAAAGCCACTTATTTGTTTCCTCCTAGTTAGAGGGTCTCTAACATCAGCCTTTGCTCCCCATCCCCATCATCTTGGCTTCGTCACTGTCTGTCTCAGTTGTCGCAGGTAGCCTCTTTGCTGTACGTAGGTGTCCGTTGTACTCGCTGTAGAAAGCTGTGGAACGCTAGAGAAGTCAGGCAGGGGCTGGGTTCCAAGAGCAAGCCCACGAGAGGGACCTGACCAACCTGGTGAGGCTGACAGAGAAGGTTCAGGGTGGCGCTGCTGTCAGGAACCCTGGAGTAAGCAAGGTAACACGTTTCCAAGTTTCAGGCCAGCCAGGAGGGCCCCTGTCCTTTGTGGTGTGTTTTTTTTTTTAAGGAACTAGGGGATCAAGCTGGTAAAAAGGATTCAGGACAGAAACTCCTTGTAGAAAGTGAACAGCCCTGGAAGCAGCCTCGCAGACCCCACCGTCAGGGCCGGGAGCTCCTGGTGTTAGGGTGACACGGCCCAGGATCCGGGAGGGAGGAGTAAGCAGAGGTTGTGAGCACTGGGGGACACAGGTAGGCAGGGCACCCATCCCTCCCCTCTCCCCAGAGATCCTCCTGACACCACCGCGAGGTCATCTCCCACAGGTGGAGCCTGGGTCCTGTCACCTCACACTCAAAAAAGGTGACTGATCCATACGTTGTTTCCTAAATGAATTCCAGAGTTGTCAGCTCTCCTTGGAGTAACCAGATTGACCTTTCCTGTCATGTCTTTGTTAGTCATAACCTTGGACACACAAGGTCACTCACTGAGCGTGCCTGAGCCTGCTCATCCCCAGACCCTTCGTTTTGCTCCCCCCTCTTCCTCCCTGCACCTTCTCCCCACAGCCACGCCTGCGGGCAGACTCCGTCTGTGCAGGGCTCATCACACGTCTCTTCTTTCTGAAGCCGTTGGCCCGGATTCTGCCTCAGCTGGGCAGGGAGCTCCCCTCCTACTGCTGTCGTGACGTAACTGTTTTGACTTCTTTCCCTGTTTATGTGTCTGCTCCTGATTTACTGTGTCATGTATTGAAGGACAGAGACCGTCACACACAGCGTTGCCCCACTTCAGGTGCTTTGTATAATTCGGGCCTGGCGTGTACACTTAAATGTGCCTTGAATTGCGTATTTAGGGACCATCCACTGTAACTAAAAAGAGAGCCCTGGGTGCTTTAGGACTTTATAAAAGAAATGGAAGATTCAAAAGTCAATAATGGAAAGAGAGTAATTTAAAATACCAATCAAAAACTTCTGTGCCACAGTGCCAATGAAATAACTAGGGAAAAATGTTTTTTTCTTTTGCCTGTATTTTAAAAGTCAGTTATACTTCTCAAAAAAGAAATCAAGGCAACTTCTCTTCATCAAAATTATGACTTTTATTTGTTTCGTCACGAAGAAGGAATGCCAGCCTAGATTTTTAGATAACATTGTTGTAAGTTATCAGCTTTCTGCCAATCAGAGTAACTTGTAGAGAGTCGTCTGGTAAAAACTTTAATTTACTGAAGGTACTCAGCATTTCCTAATCATAACAATGGCTCATTTTTGTTGAATGCTATTATGTGCCAGGCCCTGCTCCAAGAACTTTATTCACAGTAACTCATTTAATCATCAAAACTTATGAAGTTCAAGTGCTACTGTTCTTCATGAGGACACCGAGACAGGACAATTCAAATCACTTGCCCAAGGAAATACACTGGATACGGAAGCAAAGGCGGTACTTTAACCCAGGCAATTTTGCACCATAGCCAAACTTTGGACCATGATACTAAGTTGCTTCCCTAGAAGGTAACTCCTTGCCCAGATCAGTAAGGATAGCTCATTCAAAGATAAATCTAATACATGGTTTGCTTCATATACTAGAGTTTTTGCCGTGAGAAGGATTTGCTCCCAGGAACTATTTTGGTTTTGGCTGGCTTGATTTCCACAGTGTACACATAGAAAAATGATTGGCGAGAATCAAACCTATGCTTGGTCTTCATAAAAGTAGTATTCTCTGTAACCATAGAGGCATAATGTTGCTGCTAGGAATGATTTCCTATACCTTAGAAAGCAGGGCAAAATCAGAGGATTTGCCCAGGGTGATATTTGTTAAGGATGGGTCTAGTTACATCAATAAGTGACATCATTTTGTCTTTATTTATCCTGGTCCACTGAGAGGACGGAAGCCCCTTCACATATCACTCACCCTCACAGCACATCAGGGGCAGAGCAGAGAATGTCTCCCTTTTCCCGTAACCACACAGCACGGCCAGGTCCACAGAGAGCTCCTGCGTGTGTGTGATGGCATGCACCTGTCTTCCCAGGTGTTCACGGAGCACCGACATCTGCCGTACGCCAGGCTCGGTCACGGGGGGGCTGCGGGAAACGGAAGAGGCAGAGCCGCCTTTCTGTTTGAGCTTAGCGTTAGTAGGGGTTTGCAGAAAGTGACCCCAGTAAGTTAGATAGTGTATTAGAAAGTGAGAAGAGATAAAATAAAGCAAGAAATTGGGAGTGTGGGAAGGAAGTTAGTTTCCAATAGGGCGGTCAGGGAAACTTCATCGGGAAGGCAGACAACATTTAAGCAAAGAGAATAGGGAAGAAGCGCACGCAGAGAAATCCTATTAAATCATCACATGCATTTTCTTCTTTTCTAATAATGGTGTTCATACACTGTGAAGGTAGTCCATTTTAAACTTTTCTATATCCAATAATTTAACAATTAAAATGTCTCACATGCAAGAACTTCATGATTGTTAATTCCAATATCTACAAAGCAGATTTTTGTTAATACAACAATTGCACAATAATTAATAAGTAAATAATACAAGAATAAACTGTGTTTCCTGTACTCAAAACTGTAAACCTGCTTTTGCCCACCCCTTACTGTCAGCACCATGGCTCCTACCGAGTCACGTAATTTCGCTCTACACAGTTCTGCCGGAGGCGTGGTGGAAGTCCAGGAAAGGGATTTAACTCTGTAATGTAAACATTTCGGTATGGCTTCCTTTCTTAAATTCAAGTCCAGTCCATCAGAAAGCCAGCCTCATGGAGCCCAAGTTTAGAATCCCGCATTTGTTGGTGCTGGGTTTTTTTTTGGTGGTTCTAAGCATCAAGTCCAACAAAGAATGCATTTGTAAGTTGAAGTGTAATGCATTATTGCCTGTCTTCAAACAGTGCCTAACTTATATGCCAGTGGCGTCCCCAGTTCTGCTGTGAGATTACTTGGACTGGTGAAGGTGTAACCAAATTATTTTACAACGTTCAGTTTAGTCCACAACACATCTGCAACCTGATACTATTAAGACACATCCAAATACAGCCAAAAAGGATTTATTGTTACTGTAGTAAACCGCTTTCTGAGTCTTCAGTTAAGGTCCTAAAGGACCTTATCAGTCATCTGAGTCTGTCTTGAGGGCGGAACCCCCTGTCTCTAGCAATGCTGAGTAGGAATAGTCATTCAGCTTCTTCCTGGGCTCCCAGTTCCTAGATGTAATTACTGGAGGGTTTTCTTTTCCAGTGACCTGAAACAAATTCTCTCCATATAGTATATATATATATACTGTGTGTGTGTGTGTGTGTGTGTGTGTGTGTGTGTATGTATTTCAGTCACATTGTTCGTGATGATCCTTCCATCTTTTCTTAAAGTTCTTTCATCCCCTCGATCTATTTTCAATTCACTTTCTCACCATGGAACCGTACTAAACTGTCCGAGTTATTCCATGCGTTGTTATCGAATACCAGGCCCAATGCAGCATGTGCTGGAGACACAGTGACGGACAAGCCTGCTGAGCTCCCTGCTCTCCTGGAGCCCACTGGGTGGCCTGTGGGTCTGCCCATCCTTCACGGTCCCATTCTTGGCTATTTTTAATGCTCAGATAGCATGGTGGCTTGCCCTCACATGCTCATTATTGCACTTAACCAACCTCATTTTTACTGTTTAGAATCACATCCAGAATAGGAATTCATCTTGTTTTTAACATAATAAGAACTTATCAGTAGGCACCAAGTATCTTATGAATGTCTAGGGAAGTGAATGCTGCCCAATGATGGTTTATTGGTAGATTATTGATACATTTCTGCCTACCATTCTACTCTCTACCTCTATGAATTTCACTGTATTGGATGCTTCCCTCATACAAGTGGAGTTGTATCGTAGTTGTCCTATTCTGGCTGTTTTGTTTCTCTTGGCATAATATTCTTAAGGTCCATTCATGTTGCAGCCTGTGAAAGCATTTTCTTTCTTTTTCAGACTGCATACTGTTCCATTGTATGTATATACAGGTATCCCCCACTTTTCAAAAATTTGCTTTACACACGCCTCACTTTTGTGAGGCAAAAAGCGAAAATAGCGTTCAGCGTTTGTTTTGCCGCAGCAGGTACAGAGGCAGCAGCACCCCCAGCAGTGAGAGGGGCCCACCAGCCTCTTTCCCCAGGACCACACGTAGCATCTGGGCATCCAGCCCCAGGGCGCTGACCTGAGTCTTCGAGCATCTGGGCTTTATTTTGTGCATTCCCACATTGCCGTAGGTTAGTGTTATTTTAGGTGTAACTTGGTCATCCTCTCTCCTCCAGCACTCTTTTTCTTTCTTTCTTTTTTTTTTTGCTTTGTTAAGATATAATTTATATACCGCATAGTTCATCCAGCAAATGTGTGTGATTCAATGGTTTTAAGTAGTCATAACCGTGCAACCATTATCAGTACCAGCCTTAAACATTTTCATCATCCTAAAAAGAAACTCCACCCCATTAGCCATCATTCCCCATTTTTCCCCAGAACCCCAGCTCTATTTTCTGTCTCTATAGGAATTTGCCTATTCTCTGTTTCATGTAAATAAAGCCATATAATAAATATGTGGTCTTGTGTGACTGACTCCTTTTATTTGGCCTAATATTTCCAGGTTTATTCACGTAACATACATCAGAACTGTAGTTCATTTTATGGTTGAATAATATTGTCTTGTTTGAATATATCGCACTTTGTTTATCTTCACATCAGGTGACGGGCATTTGAGTTGGTTCTATTTTTGGCCACTACGCGTGATGCCTGCTGTGAATGTTTGCGTGCAGATTTTTGTGTGGACACATATTTTCACTTCTCCTGGTTATACACCTAGAAATGGAATTGCTGAGTCACGTGGTCATTCGATGTGTAACATTTTGGGGAACTGCCAAGACCATTTTCCCGAGCAGCTGCACGACCTTGCATTCCCACCGATGGTGATGGTGTGCGAGGGTTCCAGCATCTCGACGCTCTGGGCAGCACTCATTCTTACCGTTTTTGTTGTTGCCATCCCAGTGGGTGTGCAGTAGGGCCCCCAGCACTCCCCGTTCCTCTTTTTCCGCCTTACTTTTGAAAATTTCTGTAGTACACTTTACTTTCTAACAGTGCAGACTATGTCTATTGTTTATTATCTGGTCCTCCTTCCTACTAGATTATAAATTCCATGAGAATACGGATTTTTGTTTCCCTCTCTGATAAAAATCCCAAAGCAACTAGAATAAATCATGCCTGGCTTGTGTTAAACATTCAGTAAATGTTTCTTATGAATGGATGGCTTTTGATGAGCCTTATGCCATCCCAGAGATGGGGTGTTTGCGATTGGGTGTTTCTGACCTAGAAAATGCTGGAATTTGGGGGGAGGTAAGAGAAAGACAGTACATCTTTTTAATTCTTCCTTTGTGTTCATATCATTGAGAACTGCCTAAGAGCCTTAAGGAATCTTCAAAAGCCAAAACAGACAGAATGAATATTACACCAAATTTAATGGGCAGGCCGGGGGCCCATTCTCTCATGAATGGATGATGAACTGAAGTAACTCCTACTGTCTGCCCTGTATGGCAGTGCGTTCAAGGTCACTGCAGAGGCATCGCTGACCCGAAACGGAGGTGGGTGGGGGTTGTGTTTAGTTCAGCCATTTTTGTACCAGTGTATTTTACAACTGAACCTCATCAGACCAAATGAGTGTTAGAAATTCGATGAATAGAGAGATAATATATAATAATTTTATCATACACACCTTCTTAAATTCTTTTATTCTGTTTTCTTAAATATACATGACACTATTAAAACACATTTTTGTCTATATGCATTAAATATGAAGGAGGCTATTCCTCTTCATTTTTTTTTCTTTCCAACAGAGTGAATTTTTTTTTCTTGGTTCAATCTTTCTGCACGTGGGTGGATGGAAAGAATCATTATGACACTACCATCTTATTTATGGAACATTTATTATTCATTATAAGGGTAAAACCCATTTGTGGAGAAGTACAATCTGAGTGTTCACTTTTTGTATATTTGTCATGAGTGAAATTAATGGCTTTGTGAATATCGAAACCTTCCACCACTGCTGTAAAATAGCCAGCTACACAGTAAATGGCCAAACTGTCGGGATCCGCCTTCTCCACATGAATATAGTCCATAAAACCAGATGTCGAAATGGAGGTTCCCTTGCTTCCTGCGCATTCTAGAAAATATGATGTTGTTTGTTTAATCCACACTGAGCTGTAGGTTTAAATGTGTGGGGCTATCCAGATGTCTAGAATCTCAGGCCCCCGCCCTGTCCCATGGAGGGTCAGGTTCTTCTAGGGCAAGCAGGTGAACTCAGAGTGGAAACACTCTCAGGAACCATGGGTGCTCTAGACTGCTGATAGCTTATTATAAATGGTGCTTTTAAAAGAATCACACCCACCAGAATGAAATGTAGAATTGTTAACTCGAATTTCTGTTTTTGTTTGCCACCTGTAATTCCTAAGCGGGATATGGAGGACGGGAGGAATGTTCTCATCAGCCTCTTAACACAAAAGGCTTCCACTGGGACGAGACAATGTGAGTTTATGTTGCTTTAAGAGAGGATCTGATTGTTTATGCGCCTTACTTGGGTGGATAATTTCCTAAATTCATTCGCCTTTGGAGAGGTGCCACTTTTAAACAGCTTCTAAGGGTACTACAGAATTCCTTCTGGCCGGGGTCAGAGAGCTCGTGTCAGGAAAGTCCATTATTTTATTTCCTTTGCATATTATTTCCCTTGCTGGTTTTGTTTTGTTTTGTTTTTTTCATCCTGTGATACGAATCCGGTCTTTATCACTAAGGGCTAAGTCCTGGAAAGTGACCGCTTTTTGGCTTTGACATTTTCCTGATTTGTTTCCCACGTGGAATATAAATTGTAGTTTTCATTCTTGTTTCTTTTGTTAGGTGTCAACATTTTATGTTTTTGGCTCGGGTTTTTCTTCAACTGCTTTCCTAAGCTCAGACTCTCTAGGTTTTGAAACGAATACTCTTGAAGTTGTCTTTATTCCCAAGTATAAGTGTTTCCTTAGTCCCCTTCATAAGACAGGGCGTGCGAGGCTGTGTGGGAAGTCTCAGAGCATAGAAGGCATGATTGGAGAGAGGACTGGGCACTGGAAAACAGTGGACACATTATGTGTCAGTGTGGTTACTTGCTGTGAAAAGTCCTTGTCATCTATTTTTCATCTTGGATATATGGCTCTCAGCATTCATGTAGTCCCAAACTGTCTTACAGTTTAATTTATTTTTAATTGTGGTAGAAAACTCATAACATAAAATTTACTCTCTTAACCATTTCGAAGTGTCTCATACTGAACTGCAGCCCATCTCCAGAACTGTTCGCTTGGAAAACTTAACAGCGTTCCCCATTTCCTCTCTCCACCACCCGCTTCAATTCGTCTTGGAAGAAAACCTCGGGCGCAGCAGGTGGACCCCAACTTGACTTAATCACCCATTTCAGTGTGATGCTGACGTGTTGCTGGCGTCCTGTAGGCCTTTCTGTTTGCTGCGATTCTCAATTCAGGGCTGAAACATCCGATTTAGATACCACCCCATGAAGTTTGAAAAGGTTCCTTTTGAATACTCGGTATAATTTGCTACATGTGCAACATATGAAGTAAAGGTTTTCATTAGTAAAAGTTTAACAAAAACCCTTTTCTCTTACTCATTTGAACTTTTATTTGGGATTAAACTTGAAGTGAGAACAGGCTATGTGGATATTAGCGGTAATGATAACTAGCAAGTGGCAGGTGCTATTTTAAATGCTAGTAATCTTCCCAATTACTCTTTGAGGCAGGTTGCTCTGATAACCCCCATATTAGTAAGGGATAAACACAGGCACAGAGAACTTAAATGACTTACCCTAATTCCCAGGGCTTATGAGCAGCATGGCCCATTTTGAACCTCAGAAGCCTGGTGTGAGTTTTCGTGCGTAATCCCTATACTGTGCTGCCTTCTAGGTCAGTAGCATATTTAGATAAAAATATCAATAGAATATTACCAAAGGGATATATACGTGTCTAGACAGGTGACAGTGGAAAGTTGGGGAGGAAGAAAAACTCACATGGCCTCTACTTTGTGTGGGACGCCTCACGAGATGTCTTAATCATCCTGTTGTCCATCCCAGCTAGGTTGTACTCCCTGTTTGCATATGAGAAAGACAGGGCGCAGGTGAGGAGCTTGCCTCTGGGGACCTGCTGAGAAGGGGTGAGGTCTGCATTCGAACGCAAGCTGTATTCTTAGAAGGGCTAGGCTATGTCCTTCCTGATCCGTTTCCTATGTTCTAGCTTTTTCGATCTTTGAGAAGAATTATTAGACTTTGATAGCACCTTAATAACCGGAAATTTTGAAACAGAGTGGAAAGGGAGGCTCCCGAAAAGGGATTCTGTGGAAAGTTAGCATCGCTGGCACACCTTACACATGATAGAGTTCAGGTGTGATGGAGAGGGGCATTCCCCCGGAGCCCCAACATTTTTTTTTTTGGTGTTTTGTCTTGGAAAAGTATAAACTGCAGTTGCAGTTACCTCTGGTTCTCTTACCTCAAGGTCAAGAGGAATCAGGTGTCAGGTATTCCTCCTGGATGAATTTTACCAAAGAAATACTGTTGTTGTTGTTGTTGTTGTTGTTGTTGTTGTTATTGTTGTTGTTACAAATACTGCGTACACTCCTGTGTAGGCAAGATGGTAGGTAGAGAAGGGGAATGTTTAAAATACTCAAGAAGACAAGCTTTTGAATCATCTTAAGAAAACTGTTCTGTTTAGAAATATATGTGAAAGTAATAGCCGTGGGTTTGGAAAATGGCTACTCAGTTGTCTTACTGACTTAGACTGGGCACTCACACCTATTCACTTGAGCTGGTGATGTTTTCCTATGTATTGCGCATAAGTTAACTAAATAAAATAGGCTGTCGAAGATGATACATTAACCACCTCAAAAAAATTGGCCTAAGATAGGAATAACTTCAAATACCTTTCATTATGGACCGTAGAATTCGCTGTTTAAATGAGCGAGATGTCGTCATTGCAGAGAGTTTGGTGTCACTGAGGTTTCTTTCACGTCCCCTCTCACTCGTCCCTTGGCTGCTGTCCCTGCTGGGGCCTCGCTGCTGAGCTCCCGAAACGCGTGAGAGCAGCTCCAGGGGAAGGAAGGGTAGCAGGGCTGGGAGTTTCTTCTCTGAGGGCTGTTGTTTCTGGTCTTGTACTGCGAAGATATGCTTTACAGCTTAGAGCGGAGATTCACTGTCATACCAGTTCTCTAGCCTGTTCTTAGCGGGAAGTTAGAATTTAATTACCCTAAGGATGATTATCATTATATTTTAAATGTCTCTCCCTTCTGTGGTCTCATCCTGTCTTGGGCTCACTATTTGTTTTTTTAATCCTCACCTGAGGATTTGTCGATTGACTTTAGAAAGAGAGGAAGGGGCGAGAGAGAGAGAGAGAGAGAGAGAAACATCGATGTGAGCGAGCAACATGGATCAGTTGCTTCTCATGCCCCAACCAGGGATCAAACCTGCAACCTAGGTGCGTGCCCTGACCAGGAATCAGACGTGTGGCCCTGTGGTACATGGGATGATGTTCCAACCAACGGAGCCACCCAGCCAGGGAAGGTTTACTGTCTTTTAATGTGAAAAAACAAGAAATGGAAACACACGAGAAAAGGACACCTTTCATGCAACTCGATGGATCCGAAAGCACCAGTCTTACACATCTGTGTTTCTCACGGGTTTGTCAGAGTCAGACAAGAAGGAAGGACAAACAAGCAGTGTTTCACGTAGCGCACAGATCTTGGCCTCTGATCACTCTCCTGAGATTACTTGTACTTCCAGGCCATCTGGGATCAGGGACTTACCCATTGTTCTAGTTCTGAGCATCCTTTGGGAGCAACAGCCAGGAGTCCCCGGGGGCTGTTCTGCCAGGGCTGTTCCCAGCTCACCCCGTCTGGAAACACGGTGGTTTCAGCTGCTGCTGTTTGCGCAGAGATCGCCACCTCTCGTCCCCTCCCACTGCCACTTTTGCTGTGACCTGAAATTTTAAAAATATTACATACATTGATGAAAAAGCATGATGCCAAACAGACTGTAAAACATCCTACCTTTTATGAAAAAGAGGGGGAAATTAAAATGGATTTTTTAATTTGTATAAGTAATTCTGGAAAGATTAACAAGACACAAATCAAAGTGGTTATTTGCTTATGGAGTAAGGGAGAGGCTCAGTTTGAATAGGTGGTGGATAGGGTGGGAGCTGGGGGAAGGGGGGCAGAGTGAGAGTCTGAATTTTTCCTGTATATCCTCTTATAATATGAGCTGTGAGAATGTACTACCTTCTAAAAATTGGCCATTTAAAATTAACTTTTAAAAGCCGTCCTTCCATGTCACATCTTGAAGGGAAATTGGAAAGCATTGTACCTCTCCTGGGAAAGCTGGAGTCTTGGTCGTTGTCATCTCACGTTAGAGAATGCACGTGGTCGGCTTCCGGTCGGACACATCTGGGCTCAACCAGGTTCTAAGTATGTGACTGGAAAATCTGTAAATCTCAATATTCATCTCTATTCCAAGGAAATAAAAATAATTGCTTAGCCTCTGGCTGGTGTAGCTCAGTGGATTGAGTGTGGGCCTGTGAACCAAAGGGTCACTGGTTCAATTCCCAGTCAGGGCACACGCCTGGGTTGTGGGCCAGGCCCCAGTTGGGGGGTGGTGTGAGAGGCAACCACACATTGATGTTTCTCTCCCTCTCTTTCTCCCTCCCATGCCCTCTATCTAAAAATAAATTAAATCTTTTTAAAAATTCTTTAGCCTATCTTTCAGGAATAATGGAAGGGTTGATGAGAAAATAAGTATTAGAACGCTTTCTAAGCAGCAAGTGAATGGCGATTACTATCAGGTTGCCTGAGGACGTTGCACCCCTGGTTTCCCAAGAGGAGGACACAGATCTTTCCATCTTCCTCTTGCTTAAGGCCGGTCAAGTTTCAAACTCTGGAGGGGAAAAAGGAGGGCCTGTGTAACTCTTCTTTCATACTTCTGCCTTGAATACTTAGAGAATCTGTAACCTCTGCTGGAAAAAGTTTCCATTTAAAAAAAAGCATCTACTCAACACCTTTTTTTGATTAGTGGAGGTCTTGGCTTCTGATGAAGGATAATAACAGGCTTAGCAAAGAGGAAATTCATTGGTTCATGTAACTGAAAAGCCAGAGACAATGACCTCTACTTGTGGCTAGATCCAGGTGCTTAGAAGCTATGCTTAAGAATCTGGCCTGTCTTTTGAGTTTATGTCCTTCTGTATTGGCCTTTTTTTTAAGTTGGGCTCTCCTTTGGTGGATGCAAAGTGACTACTAGCAACTGTAAGCTTATATTCAGCTAGTTTTAACAGCTCCAGAAGAAAGAAAAGGCCTTCCTTTCCCATTGTTCCAGCAAAATCCTTGGGCCTTGATCTCATTAGTACAGCTTGGGCACGTGCGCTTCTCTGGACCAAGTGCCAAGGCCAGGGAAGTAACCAAGCTCTAGCTGGATAAGCCTGGGAGCCCTAGAGCCCGAAGCGGGATCAGCCTCACACAATTGATATGGGCCTAGAAAGAGGGGAGGTGGTTCCTCAAAGGCTCAGGAGGGCTGTCGCTGAAAGAAGTAGAAAAGAACGCGAGATGTGTCCTCTGTCCCACTGCCCCCTCCCCGATGCACTTAAGTGCACAGTGTCTCCTCTGCAGGAAACTGTTTTGGGTATTACGAGGATGGAATGATAAAGACGACGTCCCTCAGAGCGCTCAGACGAGAGCCATGCGACTGCGTACACGTGTAGCAATGAAAAACATAGTACGTGCTGTAATAGAAACAACAGTAATAGCCAACATTATTGAATGCTTTCCCGTTTCTACGTGCCAGTCTAAACACTCCCCTCATTTTAACTCATTTACTCTCCAAAAGAACCAGAAAGGGAGCAGCTGTTCCATTTTGTCGATGAGGAAGCCGAGACAGAGAAGTTACTTTAAGTGACTTTAGGAGCATAAAGAGTGCTCTTTGTTTAATATTTTTTTGATTTATTTTTAGAGAAGGGAAGGGAGGGAGAGAGGGAGTGAAATATCAGTGTGTATTTGCCTCTCGTGCGCCCCCTACTGGGAACCTGGCCTGCTGCAGGCATGTGCGCTGATTGGGAATCGAACCAGCGACCTTTTGGTTTGCAGGCCGGCCAAGGTGAGCATAAAGAGTTCTTCATTCTTGCCAGCACTGATAGTGAGATCCACCACAGGGTGCTGCTTGAAAAGGACCTAAAATTCAAGGGACAGTTTCACCCAAGGGGGATAGACACAGTCTAATTCTAGAAAGGAGAAACAATAAAAGAGGGAACGGAGCCCGGGAGGTATAGGAAATGGCAAGAAGAGAGGTTTGACTTCAACACTGGGCTTGTGACAAGAAGAGATGAAAAGCGAAGCCAGAGGAGGACCGGTGTGCGGGGATCGGTTGGGAAGCCGCTCTGTGCCGCGGCGGTTGACGGGTGCATCTGTAGCCTGTGGGCCTGGGAGGAGGGGCGTGGTGTGGATAAACGCGAAAATGGCCAGAGCCCTGAGGGGTTTTAGGTGGGGCTGTTGGCTTCATTTCTCTGCCTTACATTCTTGAGATGTTTTGGAAGGTTTTTAAATGTCCTGTCGGGTGGCCTTTTGGTGGTTGTTTCTTGAAACGACTTAGGTACTCCTCCATGAAAGGTCTTTGAAAAGGGAGGCCATTTCTTGGCCGTCTGTTTTCTGTCACTGCTGTGGAGGAGAGGTAAAGCAAAGCCTGGCTTATGGAACACTTTCCACACAGGACAAGCGGTTCTCTGTTCCGGCCACCGTGCTACAGTAAGGCCATTCAGCGCTCGGACCCAGGGAGATAACATGGCACGCTTATTTAATCGTTTTCTATTTGCTCTCCTGTTGTGTTCTGTCATTAAACAGTGTTAGAATTGAAAATCAGGACTCCCTTTTCCGGCCAAAAGAAAACACGAGTGGTTTGTGGACTGAAAGATGTACTCACACAGATACTTGCAGAGGATTAGAGCTCCCTGGCTGTGCAGCTGCAGAAAAGACCTGGTGGCATGTGCCCCAGCTTCCCCCGCTGCACGAAGGCTCCGTGCCCAGAGGACATCATAAATCACTTGTAATTTATGATGAGCCCAATTGCGTGTTACACCCTGTTGGTTGGCTGGCGTCCTGTACATACTATGACCTCCCTTCTCCAGAGCACACAGGGACTTTTTCAGATGAGCCATAGGCAGAGAGCTGAGGATTTTCCCTTTGGCTGGCCCAGCCAAGGGGTAGAGGAAGGAGACGACAGAAGACTCTTGTTCTTCGATCTCTGCCACAAGCCTCACTTGCTCTCTCTTAGATTGGAGGTAGGGAAGGGGCAGAAAACAAGAAGACCATTATCATTATTAGTCTGTTTTCTTTCATTCATCTATTCAACAAATACTCATTTTCTGGGTGCCAGCAGCCTGCACTGCTGGGGAGGCAGCAGTAAACAAAACCGGGTTTTGATTCTTGCTGAGACCACTCTGCCACAAAGTACTAGGTTCTGTGTCAGGAGGTGATGACATGTTTTGCAGGTTAAAAAGATGGATAAAGACGGGAAGGGGAACAAGCTGTTCCACACTGGGTGTGCAGACAATAAGGTGAACTTAGAGCAGGGTCTCGAAGAAAGTGCTCGAATGAGTCATGAGTGTTCTGCAGACATGGCATCCCAGGTAAGGACAGAGGCCACCATGCAGGGACATGTCTCAGGTGAGAAGCAGCCCACCAGGGGCTGGAGGGGCTGGAAAGGAGAGGAGACAGACATGGAGGGCTAGCCTAGGGGTCACCTGGGGACCATGCCAAGGACTTGAGATATTACTGAAAGTGAGATGGACAGCCATGGGAAGTTTTTGGAAGGCTGATCCTTTTCAGACACTCGAGAAACCAGAGTACAAGCATGAAGTCAGGAAAACGAGGGCCATGCACCCTTCATGTCTTAGAGAAGAAGAATGTGGGCTGTTGTAATCAGCTTTGGACTGTCAGAACTTCAGTTCACCCGGTACACAGTGAAACTGAAATACTAGTTTTGCTTGACCTTGCTATAAAAATCACACATGCTTTTTAAATTGGGTTAAAGGTAACCACGAACCATTTACTCAGCCGGAGAGAATACTTCCATGGACAGACCTAGCTCCTACATCCAGTGACGAGTGTCCTGCCACAGCTGTGAGGAGGGATCCCCAACATTATACCTGTCCTTGCAAAGATTGGTGTGAGCTTCAGCAGCAAAGAGCAGCTGTAGAACACTTGGGATCAGATTCTAGGGGGCTTCAGTAACCAGCTTTGCCCTCAGTGAGCACAGCGCCAGCCAAGCTGTTTTCCCCTCAGAGAGGACCTCGTCTGGTCTAGAGCTCTAGGGAGCATGGGCTTGGTTAGGGTGATTTCGACTCCTTTCGAGGCATATCTTCCTAAAAGTGAGGGTGATGGGTAACCAGAGCAGGCTATGCCAGAGCGCCCGTCCTGCCTCTAAATGTTTGCAAGCAGGTGAGGGAACATACATCTCAGGTATGTTCCCGAAATGGCTTTTGCTTTGTGTGGCCTGTTGGACTAGAATGAACTCTCAGATTCGCTCCAACGCGAAACGCTTCCGAGCCCGTGAAAAGTGTCCAGTGAATGTGCTCTGCAAACATACAGGCACTGTATAAACAGGAGGCAAATATTTTAAAAGCTGAAGAGTGAAATACTTGTTCTTCTGGGAGAGCGGGGGTTGGAACGTCGTGCCCTGACAGCATACCTTCCACGCTCGGCCGCCTGCAGTTGGCTCTGGTTGGCCCCGCACACAGTTGTCTGCTTTATGTGTTGGAAATGTGCTCAGCCCAAGACCAAACAAATAGCCGAAGGCATGTTCCTATCAAGGCCCCTTGGTAGGAGGCAGAGCCGCAGAACAAAGCTGCTGGATTTGAGTCTTGGCAGGAAGCCAGGCTGGCTGCTTCAAAGCTCTAGGATCCACCAGGAAGAAAGAGGAGGGATTTTGAGCTGAGATTGCGTTAGAATTAAAGCAACAGAAAACGTAAAAGTAAAACTGAAGCATGCTTTGGAATCCTTGACGGAAAGGCAGAAGCATTCTGGGCTCTCAGGTGACTTTTTAGAGCAAGAAGGAAAGCTTTTCAAGGTGCTCAAAGCAGAGATTACAGAGTACTTGTGATTAATGACCCAAGATCACGCAGCTTTTGGGCTGGCTAAGTCGCCCTTTAGGGATCCTTCCATCCCTCAGTTTACCAGTAGCGGATCGGAAGCCCTGGAATCTGAGGAGACTGCCCAACGTCACACAACCAGTTGTGCAAGTTCTGGTCCTAGGGCCCAGGACTTCTGACGGCCGTGTGGTGTTTTCAGCCACTTTGCAGAAGCAGCAAACAATTGAAAGTTGTTTCCAGCAAGGGGCAGCCGGCCACAATGACTGTATTCTGAATCAGCTGTGCCTTTGGTTTCCCAGGATGGGGCAGGACCCTCCCCACCGGCCCAGGTTGCCACCTGCACCCTCCCTCGCAACACAGCCTGCAGTCTCTGTCCCTGGCCCCAGGAGTAGGGGAGCTGCGACTGGGCTGTAAGAGGCCTTTGGGGCCAGCCTCCCAGTCAAGCACAGATGGGTTTGTACAGTCCCGGGGAGACTGCGTGGTTGGGTCCTGCCAACCCCCTGCACAACCCCAGCAGCGCCCCACGGTGTCCTGGTGGGTGTTGTTCTTTGTCTTCCTGTGGGCCGGCCTTTTCTCCTCTTTGACGAAGGCCTGCACAAATTGAAGCTGTGTTGAAAGAACAGCACTTTTTACGAGAAAGAACTCCCCTGAAGGAACAGCTCCTGCGGGCCCTCCACACCCAGATAACTTTGTCCTTTGAAATCTCCAGCATTTCCGTGAACTCTTGTTCCTTCCTTCTGGAAGGCAGGGGGCGGGTTCTATATGTGTCTCCATTTAGACTCATAAGATGTTAGTTACCATTTTTTCCCTATTCCTGCATTCACGCAATCATTCTTTTTCTTGTTGGTTTACATTCTGATTCTATCAAAAAATGTGTTTGACAAAACCTAGAACAAAGAGCACACGTGCAGTTGATAGAATGTAGAGGGAGTCAGGTCTCTGAGGAGGGGAAGCAGATTTCACCCACCAATTGCCATATGGAATTGGTTCTAACTGTGAAATTTTACTCTGGCCTTTCTGGCAACCAGGATAAAAAAGAACTACACGAATCCTGGCTATCAGAAAGAGAAACAAATTCCAGTTTCTTCAAGAGAGGCTAAGTGTTGCCATTCTGGGGCTCGTGGCCTTACTAAACACTTATTGAGGACTTCCAAGTGCTTAGTACAGAACTCCCAACCCGAGAACACCCCTCCCTCCCCGCTCTCTCTTCAAAGTGTCCTTGCTTTAGGCCACCTGCAGCACCACTACCCCGGCCCCCCAAAAACCAAAAACTGTATTCTTCATGTTATCATTGGCTCTATTTGTATGTGTCAGGGTGTGGCTTGGAGTAATGGCATGTAGTTTGGGTCACGAAATGATGTTGTCCAGGGTGTCCCTAGGGTTTGCACATGATAAGGACGAGAGTCAGAATTGTACAGAGGGTCGGCATCTGGTCCTGTTCTGGCTACCCAGTCCCCACGAAGGTGCTTTTCCTTCTCCCCAAGGAGCCCCGCACCTCTTCTCTGTCCCTTTCGTACTGTGTCAAGGTGCTTTTTTGAACAGGGCATCGGGAGGGAAGAGAGTTCTGTGGAATGCGCTTTGGGGAGTGTTGGCTCAGAGGGTTAGCAGATGACATGACCAGGTGTTCGTTTGCACACCTTGCTGGGCCCTGAAACTGGGCAGTGGAGTTTGCAGTTCCACAGACACGTGGGGTTCGGGGACCAATGTCGTGCACGTACAAGGTGAGCACTGAAGTGGAACCGGGAGCTCCCCGGCTCTGCTCTGAAGCGGCAACTGGGATTTCGACTCTTACAGGAGAAGGAAGAAGAAGCAGCGTTGCGTTCCCGTCCCTTGCAGGCCTTTTGTGAAAGCATGAATCAACTCCATCCTCCTGAGTCTTGATACTTTTTAACTATGGCAAGGAACAGAGGTCCAGAAATCTGATGTGTCGGATTTTTATACTAGATCGTACAAGCGAGGAAAAACTGAAAAAGTAGTCTATTCCCTTTGGTTTACACTAATATTTACTGAAAGTGTACTTGTTTATCTGGGTTTTCTTCTTACTATACACATGCATATTTTCTACATGCATTGCATAGTCCTAGAAACATATGTTTTCGAATGCATCGCTACCAAAGACAGGAATATTTCCAAGTGAGACGCAGTTGCTGTGAAATAAGTTGTCTGGATTCCGGGCCAGACGTTCATCACTGGAAAGAACAGGCGCCGCGGCGGGGTTCCAGGTCGTGGGCTGCCGTCGTTGCCGTTGTCCTAACTATGTTGCCTCCGATCACACGTGTTGCTGGACAACTAGGAAACCTGGGGTTTGGGCCCCCAGGTGAATAATATGAATGTGCTCGATACTACTTGGAATGTGTTTCATAATTATTTTCAGCAATGACTTGATTCTTACCTCTGCTTATTCTTTTTAAAAGCATTAGAAAGGAAGATATCCACAAGACAAAGTAGAGAGGAGCTGATAAGAAGGGGAGTTCTTAAGGAATTGCCTGATCAAGGTGAGGAAATGCATCATACATTTAAAGTCATTTGACCCTTCGTTCTTTGGTCTTGCTTTCCTTTTCTCTTGAAATTTAAGATGATCGTGGTCTTGGGGAGGTGACGCCGTGGGTGTACCACACTCTGGGAATCTTGCTGTAATCCAGCACGCCTTTGCGGCCTGCAGAGAGTCTCAGTTCTTCTAGCAAAGAAATTCAGTGACCTTTTTGGTGAGTCCTTCACCATTGGTCACTCTCAGCCCGCAGCTCTACAGAGGCACGTGGTAGCTGGAGAGAGAGATAAGATACAAATCCTTATGGGACTCCTCACCTCTGGTCTTGAGCGCCAATATTTCCGTACAAGATAACCTGATTGTTAGCCTAATTGCAGAGTTTTAGCTTGGCTCATGCATTTGGTTTCTCAAGTCCACCAGTAAAAGAAAAGACATAGTAAAGAGATGGTAGACATCTCTCTCTTGTCCTTTTTGATGCACTCAGATGCACACTCAATAAGGCATGGAAGGGCAGATTAGTTCATTTGCTTTATCATCCTCTCAAGTCATTTTCCCAGTGTTCTCTTTTCGTTTCTTTGGATCTGTGTTTCTCACCTTTTCACTAACACTTATTTCCAAGTATTTTTTTCCCTACCTCTAATCTGCTTCTCCTTTTTTCTCTATCCTCTCAAGAGGAAATCTTACTAAAAAAGGCAAGGACTAGGTGGAAGCTGAGATAAATGCTCAAAAGAAGACACCAAGATTGTATATTTCTCCAAATAAATAATACTAATTTGCATTACTCCCACTACTACTGAAACTACAGAAAATATTTGATGCAACCTTGTTCATTCACCTTCTGCCTTCCCCCAAACATTTACTGGGGGTATTATTATTACTGTACTTTTATGGGAGCAAATAAAACTGATAAATTTGCAGCTGTACTTGAACAACAATAAAAAAAGAGAAAAAATGACAAATTCAAATTGAAATAATAGTACTTCTCTTTTCCTGATACGTGTTCCTTGCAAAGAACTTAACATCTTCTGGTATTCATTATTCATGAATCCAAGGGACACACTCTTTCCAACATCTGAATAACCTCCGTGGAGCTGGGAAACACTTCACTATTTTACTCCTGCCGCAGAGAGAATGAGGCAATCTGGAGTGAATATTACCAATTTTTTTTTTGAAGCCTCACAATTTTAAGTATTTTACTTTGATTTTCTGCCTGTTGTACATTTCTCACTCCATTTTATGAATGAATTTTGTCCCTAATTCCCCATTACCTTCAAGTTATTTATTTCCTGCCTGGTACTTTTAAAAATAAAAAATGCACATCCCTAACCTTTCTTCTTCTTTGAAAATCAGTTTACAATACCAAATTTGTCTCCTCTCTAATCTCTCTGGAGGCAGTAGAGAAGTTACAAATCCACTGAAAGCTGAACTCGGCACAGCCACCTCTATTTAGATATTTTAAAGGGGGGGGAGGAAATTTATAATTGAAATTGTTACTGAGTATTTTTTTGTGTTTGTGTAAAGCCTTTTATTTAAGCTTAGTTCAATGGTGTAGGATGGAGAATGGATTGGAAGTTAAAATTCTGGTTGGTTCTACACAGGGCATTTTTCTTTTCATTGAAAACCAGATTTGATTATATCTGAAGTTAAGTTTCTTCATTGTTTTTTATTGTGGTTCAGTTACAGTTGTCCCCATTTCCCCCTATTACTCGCCCCTGCCCTACCCATCCCCCACCTCTCACATTCAGTAAGTATCAAAGGTACAGATTAAAGTCCCCTTTCTTATCCAATTAAACACTGTAGCTAGGAAAGAGGTTACTTTCTCTAAACACAAGTAACATTAGTCAATCTGAAGAAATACTTAATACTGCTTCATTTTTATTCTTCCTAATCTGTTAAATTATTTGCAAGATGGATTATAATTTCATATGCTTATTTCCCAAAATATCTGACTTACTTGACATTTTTATTTAACTTTTGCATACTGAACATTGTAAAAGTTTTAAAATACAAGGACAAAAGAGCAAAACAATTTTTGACCCGAACATAATTTAATAGGTTTAATGTGTGGGAACTTATAAATTACTGAATTGCACTTTCTACCACTTGCACCATCCCTATATGCAATTATAGAAATTACGAAATACTTGGAAGTTCCTGATGATGCCTATTGGAAATAGAGTCCTTCCCCTTTTATACCAAAAGCTGAGAAAAATTCTGTCGTTTTTCTATAAATAATTATCTTGAGAATTTCGGTCTTTTTTCAGCTCTAACCAAAGACTGGAAGCTACTTTGCTTGGTGACAGCCTCCCCTCTTCTGCCAATGAGGATTCATTCTCTGCCCTGAGCTTCTTGACCTTGCCTTACTGAGCTCTTGACAGTGCTTGTCAATTACGCCATTCATTCAGTGATCCAGATAGAATTTTAAACTCTCTCCAGCTACCCTGGATTTGACCTTGTCCCACCCCAAACCTGACCTTCCCTCCCAGCTATTATTATTATTCCTTTTAAATTATTTTTATACCAATTCTAACTTCACTTTAAAAGTTCAGCAGTTGATCTTCTCTCCTGAGAAGTTCATGGTCTAAGTCCACGTTCAGTCCTCACCTTCTGGTCTTTCCTGCCATCTTTTCCCTTAGCTTGAACTTGAGGGCGTGCAGATACAACTTTCTTTCCTTTTCTCTCATCGCACACTTTCTGACCTTCTAATGAGTCACCCACCTTTCATTCATAGACCAGTTTCTTCTCAACTCTGTTTCTTTATTACCTGTATCTCACGTACACTTGTTTACCAGAAAGAAGGAAAGCCCTCGAACCCTCGCACGCTCCCCACGTAACCACTTACTGCTGTGTGCTTTATCTCTTGGTTTGCCTTATCTCTTGGTTTACTTTAATCTCACAATTCTTTTCTAAGTGTTCTCTCTCTCTCTGTCTCTCTCTTCTTTTTTGCATGCAAATGCTCCTATAAGACTTGACATGGTTCTCTTACAGTAACTTGCAATCTAGCTCAGCATCTTTTTTTGCTGAGCTTATATTTTACTTACATGTGTAAACTATATCAAGAGCTTAACTTGTTTTAATACTAAAATAATATACAAAACTTGAAAACCTTCTCAGTCACACACTAGCTATTAGTAACTTCAGTTTTCCTGTTTTATTCTTAACTTCCATATTTACTACAGACACATTTCCTTTTTCTACAGTTTTTTACAAGCACTAACTTTATTTCATACCGCAAAGTAAGTATTCTTTTACATTGTCAACTATTTCTCTCTGTCATGGGATAATCCAGTATTTTCTTATAACAATAACTAAGAACCCTTTGGTTTCTTTTTGGTTTTACATATACTCTCTAAAGTTTATTACCTTAATTTTTTTGAAGTATTTATGATTTACTAGCGATGACCTTGCCTTCAATTATTGTCTCTTATTTTTATACGTAAGTCAGATTAGAGGTGCTTTTTGTATTTTGAACATGATATGATTTTATGACATGAAGTTTTTACTTACTGAAGTATCATCCTTGTTTTTGTTAATAAGGCCAGCAGATTTTACTGTGGAGCCAAAGCCATTCACTCATATTTAATGAAAATTCGGCAGATGGTCTCTGTTTCATAATGGTTGCCAAAATAAGGTTAATCAAAATTGCGTAAGTCAACTCTAATCATGTGTTCCTTCAAGTATTCTAAGTAAAAACTTCAGTTCACTAATTTTCCTTTTACAGTTGTAGCAAAACTTCTTAAAATTTTCCAGGTACGAACTGAGGTTAATCTTTTCAAGCATTTTGGTTGCTGAATTAAAAGTTTCTGAAAAATCTCTTTCACTTTAGAAACTCCTAGGAATGGTAAACATTCAGGGGTTAAAATATTTTTTTATGATTTATATAACATATTAGAAGTATTATTTTCAGAAAAATCTTCTGTACTTTTTTTTCACATTTTTCCCCCTAATGTTTTGAAACCTTTATTGGACCAACTTTGATCCGTTATATATAACAAATGACCTGAGTTCACTTGAATATCTTCATAAATAAGAAAATGAAAATACAATTGGCCTTGCTACCATCACTCCTTGAATGTAGAGTAGTAGTTGTATTGCTATGTCAAGTTAACATATCATATAGGTAGTATTTTGAAGATGGTGGTGCTTGGAAAACTCCATATTCTCCCACTAATTGTTTGTACGTGTAATTTCATTTCATGTCACTTGTGTATTTGCATTCACCTTGTGGTTTTGGTGCTTGTTAAAATGTTTATTCCATTTTTCAGATTATGCCTTTTGAGGTCCTGTTTCTGAGTGACAGAGAGACCCCTAGCATTGACGTGGACAGCACCTAAGCGCGAGCAGAACAGGACTCGGCTGCCCGGGGTTATTCGATAATTAGGGATAATTATGCCGACTGTCTTGAAATGGCTCCGGGGTGCCCCATCTGCAGCTGCTCTCACCCAAGACTGTGGATTTTCTAGTTCTTTCACGCGCATGAATTATTTAATAAAACAGGGTGAAACAGTACAGGATGGATTGGGTTCCCGGGGCCTGAAACCTGAACCCCACAGTCCTAGTACATGGAAAACCAGGTTTTAAGAAAGCCATCAAATTAGACATCCAGGTGTTTCTTTCCCTATTTTAGATGGAGATGTAACAGTTAACTTTGAAAATTCAAACGGGCACATGATACCCATCGGAGAGGAGTCCACCCGAGAGGAAAATGTAGTCAAATCTGAAGAAGGTAATGGCTCTGTAGCTGAAAAAGCACCACCTCTGGAGGAAAAGGCAGAAGATAAGACAGGTAAAATCAAGAGAAACCCCTTTTTCTTTTACTTCAGCACAGTTGATTCTCAATGTTGAGAATCAGGTCTTAGGCTCCAGATAATGACCTTAAGATCAGTAGAGAAGAAATTTTCGAGCACAAAGAGGAGAGAATAACCAGCAAAGAGAACTTGGATAATTTCCTCAAGTAGGTGCATCCATTTTATAAGCACATCATTTAATTTTTTACTAAAGAAGGCTAATTAACGGTAAGAACGGGCTGGCCCTTCAGTCATTGGAGATGCCTGGGAATATTCTCTTGTCCTCCAGAGCTTTTTCTCAGTATTTTTGAAAATAAAAATGCCAGCAATCTTTCTCTGCCGCTTAGAAGTGGACCCTGTGAGCATCTTGGCTTGGAGCAGTAATGGAACAAGGTGGGGCCAGCAGCCCCGCACCGACTCTCTAGCAGTGGGAGCCTGGCTGGTGGCACCCACACACCCAACAGTGCAGGTTCTAGTCCAGGTTCTAGACATTTCTAAGAGAGGCCCAAGAAGAGTCCCCAGAGATGCTGGAGATTTTGGCTCCTGTACTGGCCATGGGCTCTGCTCAGAGATTTGTCTGTACAATTGGAAGTTTCCGAGTGTGCCAGAGGCAATTATGCCATTCCCCGAAGACTTCTTTAGAGACCTCGCTTTCCACAGCGGCTGTGCCAAGGGAGATTGCCTAACTGCAGAATGCCTGTCTATCAAGGACCCCAGAACACTCCCAAGTTCCTGGGCACTGATTGATTGCCTCGCCATACCTACTGCTATACGAGCAGGAATCTCGAAGTCAGACTTACGGGAACATGAACGGAAACTCCCACCAAGTAAGGCTATGTTGGGAGATTCTAGATAATTCCTTGCAGCATGAATCCTCAGGAAATAGGCTATTTCCTGTTCTGTAATGCCTGCTTCTGAGTTGGTGGATGGCAAAAATTTGTCAAACCTAGTTTAGGCTCTCTAGGCATTTGGGGAACGCAGAATCTGCCAGAAGCAAACTATTCCTCTGTTCTTGGTCCAAATCCTTCAAAGACAAATGGAACAAAAGTGCAACTTACAGACATTGAAACTTAAAATCATCTTCTCTGGAAGTCTATAACCTTGATTATTTAAATTAACCTTTAAAAATTTTAGAGTGCTCTATTAATAATCTTCAGAAGTTTATTATTTTGCTTTATTCAATATTAAGTATAGTAAGGGGCTTTACTTAGTCTTGTTTCATTGAAAAACTCTGGTTAAGCTTATGAATACTGATTATAATATTTTTCCTAATACTATTCCTGGAACATAAAGAGAAACAGACCTTAATAGATTTTAAGGGGATTCATTTGAAAATGTTAATGCAAGTAGCAGTTTCTTTCATTTTTATTTCTTTATTCCAACTGTCCTCTCTCACCAGTCTGTTACGTTTCAAATCCATCTGTGGTGTGTGCCTTGCTCAGCCATCCACATTGAAGAATCACCTCCTTTATTATGTAACAGTTCCATCTCTGGTGTTCGTGTGACCACACAGGTGTCAGTCAGTGCAGGGGCCAGACTTCAAAGGAAGTGTGTCCCTTATCGGCCTAATAACAAGGTGCTGACAGTTTTATGTCAATTAAGCCAGCAGGCCTTGATGTTCTAAAGAGGCAATGGCAGGCCTCCTAGGCCTCATATTTGAGAGACGTTTTTGTTTTCTTATTCTTTACTTAGAACAAGTACGTTCGGTTCCTTTTGGTCAGATAAGGTTCACGATAGCATCTTGCTTGGCTGGTCTGTACTTGAGGAGATGCACTGCTGGGCATGCCATCCCACCACTAACAAGACGGAGGGCTTCCCTCCCACTGTGTGGATGGTGCACCCTGCCCCCCGCCCCCCTGCCACTGGGACGGTGAGAGGAAGCATTCACCCTGGA
The DNA here is from genome assembly GCA_004027735.1 of Carollia perspicillata. Classification (NCBI taxonomy): domain Eukaryota; kingdom Metazoa; phylum Chordata; class Mammalia; order Chiroptera; family Phyllostomidae; genus Carollia; species Carollia perspicillata. Next base: position 24,502 of record PVKM010003673.1, on the reverse strand, counting down.
AGCCGCTCCAGGGGAGTAAAATGAGTGTCACTTCTAACTCACATCACACAGTATTATGTTCAATGGGAACTACCTTATGAAGAAAGGTAGCCATTCATTTCTCTGTAAAAGATACCACTTAATTTAAAAACACCCCAGATGCACTTTTACATCTGCTCCTCTTCTGATCTCACTTCTGGTCTGCGCTCACTGCTTCGCAAATACACCACCCCATGGTCTTCGTTCACCCTTGATTTGGGGGCCTTGTGCTCCCTTTCCTTTTGCAAGAACAGTATCTATCCAGCTTATCCAAGAGCATTATTTCATCTATTAATGGGCCATGCTTGGGAAACCACATCACACGCCTGTAGTGTCCCAGCATCTCTTGTATCTCTTTTTAAGACGGTGGGTCAGTGCTTGAGTATTTGAAACATCGGTGTTGAACAAAACAAAACAAATAACAGCTAGCCTCCCACTGCTCTGTGGATAGGTTTCACCTGAGAGACACTGGTGTCCCCGAGGCCCCCAAAGGCACCTGACCCTGCAGTTGGCGCTGTGCTCTGGGGCCTCTCGTGCCCCATACTGGACGCTCTTCTCCTAAGGCCTTCAGAGCAAGCCCTGAGGGAATTAAACATAATGTAGGCAGAAAAGCTACCTGGAGTCTGTGAAGGATAGCTTGGTATTAAATTTGAGAAAGCTGAAAAGGATTTGATGTTATTTCGGTTGAGTTATTACAGAGAACTTTCGATGACGCAATATGATTGAGTGCATTCCATTCGTGAGTGCAGCAAGTCAGGGGAGCTTCGAGCAGGACCAGAATCGGTCCTTAGAGGGAGATATGCATTTCTAAACCAAGACTTGAAGGAGACAAGAAGGAGGCACCGGGAGAAGGCGAGGAACGGGGGCATCAGTGCAATCTAGGCAAGACGAAGGAAGACGCGTGCGGATCTCAGGGTTGCTCTCAGTGTTGCTGAACTGAGCTCTCCGCGTGGTGGAAGGAGCCCGACGTGCAAGTCTGATAAACAGCCATCCCCCGGGCTCTCGTGTGAAACAGACTGCCCTTGTGAGTAGGCAGCCTGTTACTGACTGCCCTCCCCAGAAAAGATGATCCTTGTAGACACCACCAACTTAATCGTGTCTTCAAGTCATGTGGCCATCAAAAATATACATATATAGCTTGGCTGAGTTCATTACCTCCTGGATTAAAGGAAGAGTTTGTTTTTTCCTAATGTGTGCTGTTAATGCTGTCAGCCAATCAGTCACATTCTCTGAATAGATATAATGTGTAAAGAGTCATAATGTGTTACGCTCAATGCGATATAAATTTGAGACAAAGGGAGCTCATAATACCGTCAGAGAAGCATACGGTGTGTGTGCACATGCCCCTCCGGAGTCACCACGGAGAAAACACAAACATGGGCCGCACGGCACATACCCCTGTAACTGGTAGAGTTCATGGAGGACGGGGTGGGCCATCCCTCTCTGAGGGCTAGCCAACAGTTTGCACGCAGCGTGCTCATTTTCAACCCGGCAGGGATTGTCATTCCCAAACGTCACGGAGCGAACCATCTCCTCATGCCTGAACCCAGAAGCTGGATTCTTTGGGGTGTAACTTTAGAATTTAAAACTTTAGGCAGAAAGAGAAAAGATCCTTCAGTGATATGCCTTGAAGGCAGCGGAGAAGGTTGGTGGGTTGGTGGTGTGAAAGAGGCACAGTGTGACCCACTCTCACCAGACGATGTGTCAGGCTGGAGTCCCATGTGTGGTCTTATGCCAGAGGCTGATCTTAAAGAAGTATTTAAAGAATAGGCTTGTGTCCCCCATCAGAAGACCGGCAAGTCGATGTCTGTTGTATTGGTATGTTTTATGTTAAAATGTGAGGTGTGCGTGACTTGTGTTGTTCTCAGCCCTAACTGACTTTTCGTGGTTAAGTGGCCTCCTCGTTCAGACCAGGTGAGGAGAATCACTGCTTCGCTGGGGAGACATGATGTGTGAACAGAAAGGCAAACACAGAGTAGCCTCTGATAAATGTTGAGTCATCAGCTACAATGAAGTTCAGATGCAGGAGGGGTCAACTTGGGCTATAGTGACGGAGGTGGGCTTCATGGCCGAGGGAGGATGAAAGAAGTCTTACTGATTACCCACAGTAGCTTGGCCATTATATGTGTGGACTGATGGGGATGGAGAAGAAAGAGGGAGGCTGCAGTCCTCACTTCCCACTGACTAGGTAATATGACATGAAAAAAGGAAATAGTCAAGTACGATGTATTCTGCTATTAAAAGCCCTTCTTGGTCATCCAGTAATGGGAGGATACACCCAGTGAACGCTTAGTCTTGTCTTAACACTGTCTCATGTTTTTTGTTGTGCTCCATTTTTAAAGAACTGTCACTTAGCTTTTTGGACCAGAACTGTGTTTTGATTTCTGTCAGTCACTATTAGAAAAATATGGACATGACTGTATGAGTAAACATTCAGATATCTTCACTTTCCCTAATGAGAGACAAATGCTATTTCTCCTTTCATTAGGCATGACCTTGTGAGAGTTTCATATTCTTAGATATGAATTTTTGAAAAATGTATTTTAACCTTTGTCTTTTCAAAACTTTTTCTTGGGTTTACAAATCACAAAACTAGTTTATTTTTATTTATTTTTTTTTGAGTCTGCCCCCCTGGTTGTAGCACTGTTAGGAAAGGTCCGGGGAAGTTACTGTGAAACAGGAAGCTGCCCGACTGCACCAGCAGGGCTTGAGAAAACTTTATAATCGTAGAAAATAGCTTACTCTTCCGTGCATTGCACTTCCTGTTAAAGGGCTTTACAGAGGCTCCCTTAGCTTAGAAAATTATTGGGTTTTGACCGCAGTGGGACAGAGCACAAGTCCCTTTCCATCTGATGGGGCGTGAGTGGCCCCGAGAGCGAGTTCCCCTGTGGGGGGACAAAGGTAACCGTGAGTCCAGTCAGTGCCGTGCGGTCGGTCCCCGCCCCATGGCACTGGGAGGAATGGGCTGATCGGTCACTTTCGGGAGCCCTTCTACTTTGTGAAGTTCCAGGTAGGGCTCACGCTCACGAGTCAAGGCTGGTGTCGGCCCTGATGGTGGACATTCACGTTCGCCCTCACCATAACTTCACCAGGGTGACCCGTGCCACCCCGAGTTGTCGCCGGAGTGAGGAGCGCCCCCAGACAGCGCACCGTGGCTTGGCTTCCACCTGCGTTCTGACCTCAAGCGTTGCTCGCTCTGGTGCGGTGCTTCACACTGGTGCCCAAGGGCCGGGCAGCCGCACGTGTGTTTCACTGTCACTGTGTGTATCACTGTCACCGCGTGTCTCGCTCCTTCTGTTTATATGGTGTATGTCTGCATCAGTCTGCCTCTGTTTGCTTTCTCATTTGTAGAAAACACTGAAAACCACTCTGAGACGCCGGCAGCTCCTGCTCCACCTCCCTCAACTCTTCCCAAGCCTAAGCCCAAACCTAAGCCCCCCAAAACACCTGTGCCTCCAAGAGGGGCTGCTGCTGGGGCCAGCCCCAAGGGTGACGAAGTGCCTCCTAGTAAAAAAAATACCAAGGCTCCTGGTAAGCAGGCCCCCATCCCTCCACCCAAGCCAGCAAGCCGAAACACAACCCGAGAGGCCGGTGAGTATGCCCCCAGTGGGGTTGAGTCTAGGGTGCCTGGCTCTGGGTGGGGCTAATTTTCTAGGAACGAGGGCCTTTTCAGTGTCTCCTGTGTTAGGATAGAACACCAGTAGATTCAGCCTCGACACAGAGAATGCACAGGAGATTCCTTTGTTGTGATCTCTATCAAAAGAAAGTCAACCAGTTGATCAGTTGACCTCATTAGTTTGGGAGCGAATAGACCTCTTTCATCCTGAGGAGCCGCTATCTGCACGAGAAGCATTAGAAGGAAAGAGGGAGCAGTGTTCCTGATGAACGGCGATTATCCGACAGGACGTTATTTAGACATCAACAAGCCTTCTGCCTGTTGGAGTGTATGGGTGGATTTTTGGCTTGGGGTTTCTTTCAAAATGTCTTAAGTTTACACATAAGAGTATGACACATATCTTTGACATATTTGCTGTATCGTAATGTCTTAAGTCTGTCCACATGCCTAGTCATTTCTCTATTCATAACTGACAAAAGTTGGTTCAGCTCCTGCCCACCCCTCCTTGTTGAGTCATTACTACTTCATCAGAGTTGAAAGTTACATGTTCAGGGCTTCCCCTGCCCGGGACAGAAGACTTCAGTTTGTCAGAAGGAAAGCATTCTAGTGGTGTGGTTACCAGTCACCATTCCAAATCGCCAGGACCACTTGGTGATCTATAATATCTGCTTTCCTTTCAAATCAGATACGTTTAACCCAGAGCACACTCCTAGTGAAGTGGAATGAAGAAGCCTCCCATACCATCCAGCTTTTAAAAGACGTTAATTGAGCATACTTGCTGGATGGTTCTTTTTCCGTTAACGCATGCATAGAAACCCTCCTGTATTATAGCAAACCTTATTTTCCCCCAAATCAGCAGCAGCTTTCTCACAGTTGGCTGCTAGGATTTGCCTTGGTGTTGATCTTTTTTCCCTTTGTAATCCACATCCCGTAAAGCGGAAATTTAGGGAATGGCTTAGTTGACAGTATGACAGACCTCTGAATGTCTCTCCCCTGTGTCCCTGTCTTCTGCCTTTAACCTTGCCCGTCTGGGTCTCTTCTAATAAGGGCTAACGTGAAATGTCTCAGAATGCTGTGCCAAGAGTGCGTTCGGGCCACTTCCTCAGGGAACAGCTGCTTTTTCATGTCAGCATCCATTCCTGTGGGTGTCCGTGTCCTTCCCAGAGAGCCAAGCACGCCCTAGGGCCCGTGCCGGACGTGAGGCAGCCTCTGGTCCACTTCCTTAAGAAAAGCCCCAAACCGCCGCCCCGCCTGTAGGAATTGAGACCCGGCTCCTCACACCTTCCCTGTGCACCCATGTGGCCGCAGCTCACCGTTGGCTCAGTGTGGACACTCTCCACCTTCTCTCCAGAGGAAGCCGATTAATGCCAGGGCAGGGGACAGCTTTTATGACAGATTTTTGACTTATTTCCAGATATTTTACTCGAAGATTTTTTTTACTCTCAATGAGTCAGTTTATTTGAATTTTTATACATTTATTGTTGAGCATTCACATTAAACACATCTCTGTATATACAAGTAAAGCAGCGTGGTACCAACCAAGTTCAAACACCCATCTGAGTTCATTGATACTAAGCTACAGAATGGATTCTTAGCAAGCAACCTCCTGACTCTTCCCTCCCACATCTACCCAGTGTTCACGGACTGACAACGTTCCTAAGAGAATGGCACAGTCCTGTTATCCATTGTATTGAGAGGCCCGGCTGGTCCTCGGTGTGTATAAGAATATTGCTGTTCGTTGAAACAGGTTGCACTGCAGTACACTATCAGGCTCTTATATAAAGGGTCTTATAAAAAGGACACACGGACAAAGCCAAAGAGGGGTAGGATGGAGGATGGGAGGTGGGGATGGGTGGGGCGGGGGGAGGGTAGTGTGGGGAAATGGAGACAACTGTAAAAAGAAAAAAAATAAAAGGCAATGATGAAAAAACAAATATCGTTAACACTCCCTGAGAATCCAGCTGATATTCCCTTTGTAACCATTTAGAACTTTCTACAGGGTAGCGTTTCGTTTGATTCATGTTGACCTTGTGGAAAGTTACTGCGAATGCTGCTCTTGATTTTCAGTCAGATACTTGAAGTTCTTAACAAAAGTTATCAGTTAAGATTCTTCCTCATTACTTAATTAGTATACCCCTCCCGTGGAGCAGATACTGTTCGGCACAAAGCAGATACTCTCTGCCAGTGAAACACGGCAGAATGTCCTGTTTTTTCCCTTTCTCACAGAGTGATATGCACTGTGTTAACACCAAAAGTAGTTTACCGAGGAGAGGTGGCATTCCCTCTGGAGTCACAATCTTAACTCAAAATGCCTTCAGCAACATCGTTGATCTCAGCAAAGTAATGTCATTTTAGAAGAAAATCCAGTATGGTTGGGTCTGCTCTCCAGGCATTAAAAAAAAAGGGGGGTTGTGTTGTTTTGTTTTTTTTTTTCCTTAAGTCAGGCTAAAGTAAAGTTTGCTGTTAGAAAAGAAAGAATTTTCTTCAAATCAATTTTTTGGAATTGATATGTGGAAAAGATGATGTTCAGTTTTCCTAAGAAAATAATTAAACTTGTTTAGACATCCAAATCCTTAGCATCTTGGTTGTGAAAAATAAATTTAGAATGGACTTACGTTGTAGGAATCTGCTTATTATGTTTGTCATGTAGGCAAGCGAAGATTGTTAACTTCAGAAAAGTAGTATCAACCCCGGGGTAGCCGGCCACCGGCAGCCTGTGCCTAGAACCAGAGCCTATAAAGAACTAACTATGGAAAAAATAGCATTAACAGGCCCCGACGTGGAGGAGGGTCATTCTGGTTATTGTGTAGACATAAAATAATAAAGCCCCACGCTATAGAGATTCTTTCAAGCCTGGACCATGTCACCAAGTGAGCCTGGCTTCTCATAGTGCCTCCGAGTTGGTGCAGCCTTGCGGCTGCTGTCTAGTCCTTTGTCTGTCCTTCATCTCCTGCCCCTCCCAGTCGGCTTCATTCAGGTTATAATCAGAGGTAAGTTACAGTCACATGTGTATGCAATGCAGATTGGCTTCACAGTATGAACACGATATTTTTTGATGGCTCTGTGGAAGACGGTTTACCCCTCATGGAAAAAAAAAAGAACATATAACATTATGTCAGAAAAAGCAATTAGGAGAAATGTATAGGTCATAAAGGTCGTGAAACCCACATGTGCTCTCATGGGAGTTCGAATGTGTTTCCTGAGATGATACACAGAGAAGGTGAGCTAGGCAGCGTTTGGTTCAAGGCAGCCCCTCCAGAACCAGGTGAACACCCCACTGATGGCGCCCCTGGAGGAGCTCCTCAGTCGTCAGATCCGGCAGGGATACTCCTTTCCTTCAAATTAGTCAAATAGTACCACTTAGATCATTTTTGTAGAAAAGAAATTTTCTGCCTGTGATATTTTGCAGGGACTTGTCTTTTCTTGGTGGCCGTGTGCTTGCAATCTGCCCCACCCACTGCCGGGGGAGGTACGGGCCAGCTTGGCGGGCTTCTCCCAGGAGCCCTGCTGAGAGCTGGGTGAGAGCTCATGCTCTTAGCAGTGAGATGAATACATTTGCTTTTGGCCCAGAAAGGAGCTGGTGGTACCTACCCCAGCCTCTCTGAATGTGGGCCACGCTGTGCCCCAGGAGACTCCGTAGAACATGTGTAACTTGTGAGGAGCTCAACCTTGTGCTGTCCCCAGACACTATCCCCTTGTACTGTCTGTCCTGCACACATGATAATGGCCCTACTTTGGAGCATGTGGGGACTTTTTTCAGGTGGCCCATAGGACAAGAAGCTAAGGGTTTCCCTTTGGCTGGCCCAGGTACAGCCTAGAGGAGGGAGAAGACAGAAGACTCTCGTCCCTTCAGGTTTTGCCTCAAATATCACACACTCCCTCCTGGATTGGAGGCAGGGAGGAGGCAAAAAACAGAACCATTATTATTATTGGCCTGTTGTGTTTTGCTCACTTATTCAACACATTTAAAAATGATAAAGGGAACGTTGTCATTGACAATTGCAACTTGGTTAGTTTAGCCTGAAAGTGTCATCTTCTTTGGCTTTTAATGCAAACTCTCTCTATTTTAGCTGGTTCCTCTCATTCAAAAAAAACAACTGGCTCCAAAGCTTCAGCTTCACCGTCTACTTCCTCCACCTCGTCTTGTCGAAAAACTTCAAAGGAGACAGTTTCTAGCAAAACAGGGACCATGGGAATCGCAAAGGGCAAGAAAAGAACTGGCAAGCAGCCAACGTCTCAACCATCCTCAGATGCGACCACAACTGGTACGTCCGACCTTAAAGGAGAGCCTTCGGAGACCAAGGTGGAGACCGAGCAGACTGTCCCTGGGACCGAGGAGCTGACCACAGGCAAATCCAAGTCCGCAGTCCCTCCACCCCCAGTGGCTCCTCCACCTCTTCCCCCCGCCCCTCACCTTGTTCTGGAGGAACACTGCATTTTTGCCTCAGACACTCCGGTTGTCCTGGTCAGCAATGCGGCCGACCTGCCCGTCCCTGCCTTAGACCCAAGTCAGCTTCTCTGGACTGAAGAGCCGACAAACAGAACCACTGTCCACTCAGGCACTGGCTTAAGTGTTAGCCGAGAAAATGCAAAATGGTGAGTCGGGGCCCAGACCCCACATTCCCACTGCATTCCCTGTGAGGCCGGGCACTAAAGACCACTAAGCCCTTCTCTTGGAAATGAAGGACACTACTTTGTTTTCTTCTCTAATTGAATCTAGTGATTGTTAGATCCACACACATGTCACCCAACCATTGGTTTTTCATACCCTGCCCCAGGAATGCCAAGGGCTGCTGGACACAATGGCATTGGTCCTACTGACAGATACACTTCAGATCTGTGCCTTCCAAGTGCATTGAGAACCTGCGTCATCACTGCTCCGCAGTCCTTTCTGCCTTCCCTAAACAGTTCCCTTCTCTTTTCTTGCAGTGGCTATTTTAAATCCTGACCACTTGTGTAGGTTGCTCACCCACTCCTGCCTCCCTTCATTTCAACAAGTTGTTTAGCTTTCTCCTTCTCCAAGAAAATAATCAGGGAAGAACTGTTATCAAATTTTAACTCCTCTTCCTCCAGCGTCAGAGTGGCTCCATTTCTTGCTTCCTTAATTCCCCACCCAACTTAAATGTTACCTTGTCTGTGAAGCCTATGGGTGCTCACGCAGACAGAAATAGTAATTACGTCTTCTCTGCTGGGAGAGCCCTTTCTCCTGCCTGCGGGACGGAATTAACCAACATGTCGTATTTACCGCTCTGTCCCCAACAACCAGTATAGAAGCTGGTATGCCACAGGCATGCGGTCATCTAGTGCCTGAGCCCAAACAATTCCAATTCATCCCAGGGTCTTCATTCTCCTCTGTCCACTGTATCCAATTACAGGCTCCTGCATGTTGTATATTTTCTACTGAAAGGTAAGTAAGCCATGTTAACTGCCCCGTCCACAGGTATGGAGGGAGGGCTGTCACAGGATGGACGCCATGGCCAGTTCTGTGCAGGTGAGGCGTAGCCCTCTTAAATCTGGCCTCTCTTTTGTTTCTAAGAATAAAATCAAATTCAGTCTTCAAATCATTTAATTTACTATTTCCTCTTTCAAGAAAAAGTAATCTGAGTCATGTTAAAAATTTTTGTTCATTTGTTTAAGTTGCTTTGGTTTAATAGACCAAAATGTTAACTTGACTCAATTACTGATACTAATAACCTTCATTTATTGAATGCTTATTTTATATCAGGAACTGTCAGTTATTTCATTCATAAAAGTCTTCCCTGAACTATTTCTGTTTAATGGGTGAGAAAACTAGAGCTGAGAGAAGTAAGATAGTTTTCCCAGATCACCCAGGCAGTAAGGGGCAGACCCAGAGCCACACACCAAATGCCATGCCCTAAGGAACTCTGTAAGTTTCCAAAGTAATTGCTTCCATTTCTGCTATTTCGTGTATGTGTGTTCATTTCTTGCTTTTTATTTTTTTTTGGTTGGTTGGTTTTTATCATCTTGAGCACCATCATTTGAACGAAAGCCAAGGAATGAGAAATGATGTTAAATTGGAAATTACTTTATTTGCTTGACACTTGAATAAATGCTATGGGAAGAGATGACACTGAAATGAATGGGCATGGTCTCCCTAACACTTCCAGCACTTAGCAAGTGTCTCCATTTATTTATAGTGAGTGTTTTCCCGCATCGCAGTCAGTTCCAACCTTTAGACCTAAACAGACATTCTTCCAGCATCCGTTTTTGCTTGCTTTCTGTGTGCTGGGCAGTGTACCAAGCACCGAAGCTACTAGTGAGCAAAACACTTTAGTTAACATTATTTCTTACCAAAATAATGTCTGACATGACCAGGAAGTATAAATATTTAACATAGGCCTGTATTTGGGGAAATAACTTGAGGAGATGGTTTTATTTTTCAATATACTGGAGAACAAAGTACAGCACGTGAAGTGATTCCTTAAATAGTCTTAAGCACGGAGGAAGCCGGCATCCGAGGTGATCTGACTGTCCCGTCCACTTCCACAGACATTTAGGGACAGCACCGTATTGTGCTAAGCACCGTGCCGCGGGCCTAATATCCGGCTTCAGCCCAAGCATTCGCAGGGCCATCAGACAAAAGAGCTGGGCATCTGTTCTCCATTTCCACTGGGACTGTGATCAGAGAGAGCAAGCTCAGGACATAATTAGACATCAAGGTTTTTATAATAGACTTTCCTGTCACTCAGGGTAACGAGCATGCTTTCCTAGAAGAGAGTATAGAGATTTTCTTCTCTGTATATTCTTCAAAAATAAAGAAATTAAATTACAGTTCATCCCACAGGGATGGTTTGCGTTTGCTCTTGAGTTAATGAGCCTGAAATAAGTAGTCTCTCAAATTTCCCTCCAAATTCTTTCTTCTGTTTTTTTAAGGGGATATCTGAATTAGAATTTCTGGCTCCCAGACACTTGTTTTACTTAAGAACTTTCCCCAGTTATGTTTAGTCAACGAATGTGTGAAAATTCTGTCATCTTTTGAAGAGGCTTCTGTTTGGAATCCCAGTATCAGAACTTGAAAGATGACACATGGCCATGTGTAAAAATATCTGTCTCTGTTCACATATTACAGGAGAGTAACTGTTCGGTAGATGCCTACTCCCTGGCAGCTCTGTCGGGAACGTGTATGTCTGGGATAATTGAAGGCAGAAGCTAAAGCCCATCTGGAGGCCATGTTCAAAAGGCACCTGAGTCTTTGTAATCCATTCCACACACATTGGTGGAGTGCACCGTATTGTCCACTGTGCCCAGGAACGTTCGAGGAACACAAGAGCCACGCCATAAGTTGACTGATATAAATTTGAAGCATAATATTTAATACTAAATATCACCCATAACATAATATCAATATAACTTATAATATTAAGAGTAAACAAAATATAATATAGTGTAACACGTAATAAATAGACTAAGAGACTTACGTCTGGCTTCCAGCCTGGACTTGCTGCCATGGTTGGGAAACTGACTCATTGCCTTCCCAACCATGTAAAGGACAATTGTAAGTTATAAATGTATGCAGAAGTCTTTGAAAACTGTAGAAATTATAAAAGTGAGGTTAAAATAATCATTGATAACGTAATAAATTAGTTATCATGGCATAATAAATTAGAATCATGGCATGAATAAATACCAGGGCTCATTCCTGAAGTATCTTTGTTCTGCTCGTCAGAATGTGTTATTAATGGGCACGTCTTCTAAGCATGCTGTGGTCGCCCACAGTGGCAACCGAGAATGGCCTCCAGTGGCCATCGACTAGAAATTCAGACTGGGGGAAAGTTTTCCCATAAAGTAGATCTCCTCTCGTTTAAAAATGAGATCACACTATAGAAACAGTGTGGTGGTTCCTCAGGAAAGTAAAGATAGAATTACCACGTGATCCTGTAACTCCCGTTCTGTGTCTATTGCCCCTGAAACTGAAAGCAGGAACTCAAACAGGTATTTGTAGCGATGTGCCTCGCAACGTCATTCACAATAACCAAAAGGCAGAAACAAACCACGTGTTCGTCGACTGATAAATGGACAACCAAAGTGTGGCGTATGCGCACAGTGGAATATTAGTCAGCCTTCAAAAGGAAGGAAATTCTGAGCCTTGAAGATACACTAGGTGAGGTAGGTCAGACACGAAAGGACAGATGTGTAGTTTCAATTATATGAGGCACCTAGAATAGTAAAATTCATAGGCCCAGAAAGCAGAACGGTAGCTGCCAGGGGCCGGGCGGGGAGGAGCAGGAAGTTACCGTTTTCTGGGCACGGAGTTTTGGTTTGGGAGGACGAGAAAGTGCTGGAGACGGATGGCGGCGACGGTCGCACAGCAGTGCGAGTGTGCGCAGTGCCACTGGACCGTGCCTTGCAGATGGCTGACGTGTTCACTGTTATGCCGTGCTTACTTCACACAATCAAAGTGACATTTTACATTTTCCCCTGTGAAAACAAGTATTCCGGTTGTACGGTTTTTCTCATGTGAAAAACAGGGGATTTTGAAAGCACTTGGGCTTGTGACCACAAGACTTTTCAGTACCTTGGATTCTGACAGAGTGGCTGTTTTAATTACACAAAGAACTGCTTTTGTCTTTCTTAGTGAGAACAGTAAGCACGTGTTTCGTGCTCACCAGTCTTTCAGAATTGGGAATCCAAATTTGGATTCCTCTGTTTATATCAGAGAGCAATTTGAGGATCATTCGTGTCTTAAAATGAAGACTACATTGTTTTCTCTGTGACATTTTTTATGTGAAGTATATATTTTGTACTAGTCTATGCAAAGTTGCAAGCTTTACATATTTATAACAACTTTATATCAGTTTTTAAATTTTACTTTCCAGCTGCGGTTGGCATTCAGTATTGTGTTAGTGTCAGGTATGCAGCAGGGCGGTGAGACGTCATGTACTTGACAAAGGGTTCCCCTGAGAGTTCAGGTGCCCGCCTGGCCCCCCACATAGTTATTGCAATATTATTGACTGGGTTTCCTGTGCTCTACCTCACATCCCCGTGACTATTCTGTAACTACCAGTTTGTACTTCCTGATCCCTTCACCTGTTCCCCTAAACCTCTCCCGTCTGGCAACCGTCAGTCTGTCCTCTGTAACTGTGAGTCTGTTTCTCTTTTGTTTGTTCATTTATTTTGTTTTTTAGATTCCACATGTAAGTGGAATCACATGATACTTGTCTTTCTCTGACTGACTTATTGTATTTAACATGATACCCTCTAGGTCCTTCTATGTTGTCGCAAATAGTAAGATTCCATTCTTAGGGCCGAGTAATATCCCATTGTATGTGTGTACTTTAAACTGGAGGCTCTTACCAAGCTGAATAATGGAAAATTATGGCATCCTTACACATAACCTTCTTCTAAAAAGTCCATTTAACTTCCACCCTATCCACCTCATGTTATTAATATAGGCCTGTGGCAGTAGGTTTATAAATGGAGAAGCTAAGCACAGAGGGGACGCATGATTATTTTACTATTGACACACTGGCTGAGATGAAAAGAGGGTTAACTCATATATCAGTTAAAGAAGAGGCACTTTCTGTGTTGCTACGTTTCTAGGGGTTGGGCTGCGAAGCACCATGAGTCCTACTTGTCCAGGAACTTTGGGGGCTGGCAAGGCATGTGAATGGAGACTGAGGAGCAGCATGCCCACTGTTCCAGTGGGGTTGTCTCCAGGTCGCCATGGGAGCAGGCGGAAAGGTCAGGGAACTAGTCTGAAGGCCGGTGACAGACTCCTGACAGAGCCAAGGCTTTCGCTCAGCCTGGAAGGACCAGTAGGAGTTAGAGGTCAAAGCAAAAGGGCACGCTAAGGCAGCTCTTCGGGAGCATCCGGCCCATCGTTCTCTCCGAACCCCCATTGCTGTGGGAAAATTAATTTGCAAAATATAGTTTTACCTCATTTATGTACTGACTAGATCAGACACCACCTAGTCAATCCTTTCCATTTTACGGGCGAAGAATCTAAAACTTTGAGAATCAAGTAATACATACTGGTCTTCCATTTCAGAGATTTAGCTGGCCTAGGTCCGCTTTTTTTCCTTTTGCCAGCCTGAAGGATGCTCCTAAAACCAGCACTCCTTCCGACTGTCTGGGCCGCATCCCCGACATTGCTCCGAGCTTCACGCCGTCCCTGTGTTTCTGTGCCTCTCACAGTGTCACAACCAAAGACCAGCTGCTGGCCCCTGGGCTGACGGGAGAGTCTTCAGAACCCTTCTGTGCCCCGGAGGATGAGAGCCAAAGGGAGTGCCGGGCCAGCGACTCGGACTCCGATGGGCCTGTCCTCTACACCGATGATGACGACGACGAAGAGGATGAAGATGACGACGGCAGTGGGGAAAGTAAGACTTTTTTTCAGGAGGCAGGGAGGGCAGGAGGGGGTGGACGAAGCAGCTGCGTTGTGTCGAGAACAGAAGCCCCATCGGCAGCCAGACTCCTGATATTCTCTTTCCCCTCGTATTCCTTCCTCAAACTAGAAATGTGTGTGTCCCAAGGTGTAGCTTTTGGTGACAGGCCTTTCCAAACAGTGATTCTGTGGGTGGTGAGAGGCACCTTTGTGTTTGTCCAAAGAGGCAAAGCTTTCTAATGGCAGAGGCCTTTCTCAGGACAGCCAAAGACAGCCCTTCCCCGGGACCTTTCTTGAGTAGGGAGCATCAGTGCCGGCTTCCCTGGGTTACTCATTGGAAGTGTTTTGAGAGTTCCCTTATTTTTGTGCTGGAGTTTAAAGAGCGGGGAGGAAGGGAGGAATGAGTCAAATATGGCAAATCCTGTTACAAATTAAAAACACTCATCCACAATAAGTAAGATAGTATGCATTCTAGTAAGGAATGGTAATAAAGAAGGTAAAGCCAACTACTTATGAGTAAATTAGGGAACTAGAAAGTGGTTCTTTTTTTTTTCAGTCTTCTAAGCAGGATGACTTTGGAAGGATTCACTATACAGTTAAATTTATAGATTCTGAAAAGGTAGTAGCATCTTAATGATTAAAAATCAGTTTGTCAGATTTCTTTCAGTGTCTGCGGAACAACACCAAAAATTTTCATCCATCTGGCATTAACTGTCATCTGTGGAGATGTCAGGGATCTCTGGGTAATTTAGGATTAAAACTGGAGCATCAAAGGTAGACTTTTGCCAATGTGGTTTCTGAGTAGAGGAAAAGGGAAGACAGGAATTTCCTGTGCAGTATAAGTAAAGGGGCCACGTGTCTAAGGCTCGAAAAAGAAAAGAGAAAAGGCATGCCATCAGTAGTTTCCATGATGCGCCGTCTCAGCAAAATAAACTTCACATAATTACTTTCCAAATGACGTGGTGATAACTTCCAAGTTTTCGGTGGTTCCCCAACATTTTTTCAGAACATTTTAAAGAGTTCTTGAGTATTTCAAGATGAACTATAGCCAACTCAAAACCATTTTCCCCCTTAGGCTAATTAAAATTCCCCAAGCACACAGGGACAAAGAATTTGGCCCTGGACTCAGTGGAAAGCCCATGCCACCTGTAACCTGAGTGCCACCTGCAAAAAGCCTCTTTCTCTGCATTTCTGCCATTTCTAATCCTCAGGTGCTCTGGCAAGTAAAATCCGACGGCGGGATACTCTTGCTATCAAACTGGGCAACAGACCATCCAAAAAAGAACTAGAAGACAAGAACATCTTGCAACGGACCTCTGAAGAAGAGAGGCAGGAAATCCGACAGCAAATTGGAACCAAGCTGGTCAGGTAACTGCTGAAGTTCCAGTCCAGCACCAGCCAGTGCGCACCTTGCAATTCATACCCCCTCCTGTAGTTTCCAGCCTGAGGTCATTATGAATTTCCTGTGTAAGGGCGCACGTGGCCTATCAGGTCTTTTAAAGTTGTCCCTGGAGAGTGAACCACTCAAAGAACCTGCCCTTCAGTCCAGCTGGTCAGCGGCTCTGAGGTTTCCAAGGCCTGATCCAAGTGTGACAGACTTTTTCTAGAAAGGACCAGGTCATAAACATTGTAGGCTTTGCTGGCCGGAAGGCCTCTGTTGCAGGTACTCAACAAAAGCAGCCTTAAACAATGCACAAATGAGTGTGTTTGTTTGTGCATTGAAAACCACTGAAAGGTTTTCATCAAAACGGGAGGCAGGCCTGGTTCTGGGACAAATTACCACTCCTGTGATTTCCAGACAGTTCTATCCCATGGGCCAGGAGACGGGGAAATAGTAGTCAGCTTCCCTGGTAAGCTCCATCCAAGTCAGGTAACCTCAGCCCTGCTATCAAAACTTCCCTCTTTTAACTTCAAGTAATGGACATCTGACTTCTCTTCCTGCCTCCAGCTCTCGTGTGATTTCTACTTTTGCTGCTAGTGACGTTGGAAGTCTGTTGAACTGGCAGTTTTAATAGAAATGATTGCCGAAGCTCTCATTTTTGTGACCAGTTCAAACATGTTTCAGTATTAGGTGTTGTTCTGACTTCTCTCACAATGGGGTGCACAGATCGGGAGAATGGAACCGTCTGGAAAACCAGAGTGGGATTTGTGTGGCTGCTGTGTAGGGGCAAAGATCCAGGAGTCTTTACTTCTCACTTTCAGGGGAAGTCAAAAATCCACCTTCAAGGTGCCATTTTAATCAGTTATATCAGTAGTTGGAGGAGAGAAGATCATTCTAGAGGGAGAAATCTCTACTGCAAAGGGAGGGGGATGTGTTTGGGGGTGACATAGGACGGGCGTTTGTACAGGTCATGGGGGTGCACGGGTGGTACAACGTCTGGCCGGCAGGGATGGTCCCTAGGCTTTTGCATTCTCAGTCCCTAAAGTTAACTTGAAAGACGCTCTGATGAAGATTAAACTTGAAGAAAAATTTTAGTAAGATATTTAAAATGTTATTAATTTTAATTCTTCCTATCATTCCTGTCGTAGCCATAAAAATTTAGCGTTGCTAGTATCTTTTTAAAAATTGCCTTTCATGTGTATTATTAGTTTGATTTGCACAAACTCCAAGTACATCCAGAGGAAGTTTTTATTGGTGATAAACAAATTCATAATGGAAAGAAGACCAAGAACAAAGTAGGAAGTCCAAGTAGCTACTAAGCACAGGGGAGCCTGGCTTGTCTTGAAGGCAGGTGGGGAGGACCTACACATCTCAAGATAACCATGCTAGAAATTCATGTCAGGTCCCAAAGGCAGCATTTCACTTAAGATGCTGTTCAGTGTAGATTGGTCGTACACGCTGATGTTGATTGGTCATATCAAGCTGATATGAACTCAAAGCATCAGGCTTTTTTAGATCTGAATGACTATACATGAATTAGCAAAAGGCTAAGCTGTTTTAACAGAGACCAGAACATGCAGTGGTCCAAGCAAAGCACTTCCACGTGTTTCTTTCTTTTTTACACGACAGCCCAGAGGTGGGTGGGCTGTCCAGCATGGCTGGGGGGGGTTACCTCTTGCGGTCAGCCGGGTACCCAGGTTTCTTCTGTCTTGTTGCTCTGCCATCCCCGTGGCTATTCTCATCTACATGAGCCAAGTTGGCCCACGGACCACATTCAAGTTCTAGCCTGTGGGAGAAGGAACGGTAGAGAAGGGTCATTTTAAAGTAGTCATTTTAAAGGCAAAAAGTAGAAATCATCAACAGCATTTCTGCTCCCATCCCATTGCAAGAACTTGGCCAGAGCAACACCTCGCTGCTCAGGAGGCAGAAGGCTGGAGCTGGGGGAGCTGGGGGTGGCGAGAGCGACCGCCAAAGCTCAGGGGTTCTGCTTCTGAAAGGAAGAGGCATGGTGAGTAATGGGGAGTAGATAACAGTCTCAACCACACTCTCTAGTCTCCAAATTAACAGAAGAGACACTTGTAAGTGCAAAAATTGATATTTGTTTCTCAAAAAATGAAAAATTATGGCTTTGTTTGTTGTTTTCTTTTGTGTCTCCTCCTAAGGGGGTCGTCTTGTTCGTAACCTGCAGTATGTCTTTTTTGTCATCATAGGAGACTTAGCCAGAGGCCCACGACCGAAGAATTAGAGCAAAGAAATATCCTAAAACGTGAGTATCCAGTGCTCTGCAGTGACTCCTCGTCTAACCATTAACAAGCTCCTTGCAAAGACAATCCATTTATCAGTAGGAAACCTTAGTGTATTTATTCACAAATGATTGAAATGGCCCATTCGTATCACACTTATGTGTCATTATTTATATAATTTTAAAAATAGTTTCTTGAAGTTTATATTTCATTTTATGGCACTGAGCCTGATATCCCCCAGACCAGAGTCACAGTTGTGACAGTTGTTTTTAAGAAAGATGAAACATATTCCATGTATTCCTTCACCCGACTATTAAATAAAAGAAAATGCATTAGTCGGCTTGCAAATACATGTGAGAGAAAAGGCCAGAGACTCCACACGGCAATGAACCAAACATTCCTGTATTATTAATAATAATAGAATTTGTTGCCAGGTTTAACAAATGACTCAATTTAAAACAGAATCGTGGTAAAAGCAATTTTTCAATCCATTTCATTTCAATCCATTTCATTTTCCTTTGTTATGATAACTATTTCCCTCTTGAGTTATTTATAATTTCTCAGCCCTTATGGAGTTCTCCACTTATTTTCCAACTTTAGTTTCTCATTTGATCTCTCCCTCTATTTTGTTTGACTTGATTTCTCACTCACCAGTCCAGTCACATTTAAATGATCAAGGCTCCTATGTTAAAGCTATAAAATGAGTGGAAGCACCGTTTGTTGTGTTGTAGTGTATCCATGAGGTTACTAACTACAGTGAGTTAAGTAATGGGTATTTTTTAATTGGGCTACTGTAGATTTATCCATTACCCAGTTTCGAGAGCGCTTTTTGTTGTATGAAAAATCAAAAAGCGGGCATGGGCAGAACTCCGGATAGGAACACAATAGTAATGAGTCACTGGCATGCAGTAAATCTCCTTCAACCAGGCCTGATGGAGAGAAGGGTTTTAATAGCATAGTCAGTCATACCCCAGTTACAATCACTAAAACAATTCAACAATGAGGACTGAAGAGAGGAATTGCAGCATATGGATTTTTTTTTGTCTGGCTGTTCGTGACTATAACTGGGGTAGAACCCAGGAAAGGACTTAAGTAACCATCAATGTATACAAGAGCCAGTTTGGAGAGGGAAAATGGCATGGCTAGAAAAGAAAAAAAGATGTTTTAACTTTCTGAAAGATGATGGAAGCAACATCTAATTAACAAACCCAGACCGAAAAGGCTCAGATAATAGGTTCTCGAGGAATATTTGAATTAACTTTTAGGTAAGCTCACATGCAGATCACGAGCTCCTAAAACCCAAATTATTTTTATTGGATACCTGATGCAATACCTAGACAAAAAGGAAGAGTGGATTCTGGGTAACTTTTCGTGCTCCTGTGGGACAAATAGCGCCAAACCACGTTGGTGTTTGGTTATTTAAGGAACCGTGTCATGGACCTAGAAGTTCATTGCGCATTGATCTTAAGTGTTGTGTTGGCTTTTATCTGCCATTTTCCTGGAGGTTCGGAAAAGAGTGAAATGCCAAAGTCAACTTCAGATTTGAGTTCAGCCGTTATTGACTTCCTTTTTAGTTTGTTTAAGCATGCTTTTTCTGGAAACAAAAGACACATTTGCAGTCTGGAGAGGCTGATAACTGGCTGAAGATCTCCTGACATGATATTGGATGGCCAAGTGAAGCAGAAAAGAGACCGGGTGGAGGTCATCCAGCGCACAGCGAGGACACTTTATTTTGCCCCTGCTTGCCTCGCGGTTCTCCCATTTGTTTGTATGTCTCATTGCCAGCTTTTGTTCCAAAGCAGTATGACTGTCTATTTGGAGAAAAGTCTTTGTGTGACATGGCGTGGTTTTTGAGGACACTTACTATAACTAGGTCATCTTTTCTTGACAAATTAGGGAACAGATTCACAGAATACAACATTCAATGGTTCTCAAATTCAAGTCCGTCACTAGTTCAGTAAATGTAAGTCAGATGACAGTTAATGCTGATAGCTCTGATTGGCAACACAGGACAAATTTTATGTCTTAGCATCATTCCCAGTATCACACACTATTTTATGTATTTTTTCCTGTTTTAGTGCATCTAGCATTTTAAAATACATGTAAAGTTGTATTTAGCAGTACACTTTAGAACCAGTTCCTTGAAATTGTTAAAATGAAAAGCAGGTTTTGGTGCTCAAAAGGTCAACTTTTGCTGATATTATTGGGAAAAGTGATATATATGGAGCACCTTTTTCAGGGTGGGGATAAAAGATAAAAATCCTCTTACACTATGTAGCTGTGATTGTAATTCCAGCTGTATCTTCTACAGGGAAAAGGTGTATTCAGCCAATGGGTCATGCATATAACATTTTATGTGAAATTTTTTAATCATACAAAAAAATGAAAGATTTTTACAGTAAACACTCATATATCTATCATTTATATTCTTCCGCTGACATCCACTTGATCACATCTTGCTCTGTCACAGGTCCATAGCTAAAAACCCCACACAGAAACATGTAAAAGAGACAAAAGAGAAACAGACCCACATAAATGGCTGTTTAAAACCCATTTTATCTGAGTCGATGCCTCAAGAATATAATACTCCAGTCGCTGGTGTTTCCGTGTGTTTCTTTGTTCTTTTAGCTCATCCACAAAATGCTCCGGGCAATACTCTGTCGCTAGGCAGCTTTCCTGTGGTGCCCACCCTGTTAAACCTGCGGCCTTGCTGCTGGCTTTGTGGCAAATGCTTCCTGTGGCTACTCTGAACTGCCTGCCCTCCTTTCTCTGGTTGGAGTTACTGAGGGCGAGGTTTGTCAATGAGCCACATTGCTTCCGTCATGAATATTCCTCCAGCCTGTTTCAAGGAACCAGAAAGGTTTACATCCTACTTTATAATGAGTCCTCCAATAAATCCAAAAAAAGGAGGAAACATTAAAAAACCTCAGGGAGTTTTTTAAAACTAAGGTTAAGGTTTAACCTTGAATCTTTGTAAGAGATTTTACAGTAACTATTGAATGAGATTCAGAACAGTCACGTTGACTTCCCTCCACCTCTAACCCTCTTCCTCTAATTTCATTGGAAGCATAATTTCAAATATGAGAAATGTAAGGAAGTCAGCTCCTGACATTAAAAAAGAATTTCCATATGGTGAAATCATGTTTATTTAATTCCCATAACTGTAACTGGCCTTTGGAAAAAAACTTAACTGGCTGTCACATAGATATGTAATATGCTTAATAAGGCAAATTTTTCTAATATCCTCTTCAAGAAATGATGTTTTACATATCTCGTGAAAATTGGAGCATTCGTTTTAAGTTGCATTAGAAATCAATTTTTTGTCTTTGAAAAGTACCTTTAAAAATATAGCATAACGCTGTAGAGGGATAATTGATTAAGATGTCTCAACAGTTATATATATTTTTTTGTTAATACCATTAGAGGCCTGATCTTGTAAAACTCTAGTTTGAGTGACATGAACTGTAAGTTTGGTGTTGGGATCGTGCAGTCCACATGCCTTATCCAATCCACCAAAGCTAGTTATTGGACCCTGAGGATGTATTTTAAGGGTACCCACAGTATTTTCATAGGAAGAAATCTGAATTATAATCAAATTTGTTTGACACTGGACAGACAGTAAAAGCCTACTAACTAGTTGTTTCTTGCCTCGCCTAGTGATTTCAGTTGATGTTCACTCTTTGTCTAAAAAAGTCAGACTAATCATTCTCTTTCTTATGAATTAAAATTGTTATTTCAGAAGCATGTAGAAACTTTTCCCTGTCAAGATAAGGAAAATGAATGGAGATTTAGCGTGTTCAACCAACAAATACAGATGTTGCAAATGCTAAATGCTAATCGTTTATTAACAATAAAAATAGTCTGCGTGGTGAGAAGTCTATTTGAATTTTAAAAATAAATATAATTATGTTTTCAGAGAGGAGACTTCTTGTTCACCCTTTCAGTTGAGCTTTTACACAGTTTTTTTTCTCTAATAGAATTCATAAGAGAACTTTCTAAAAGATAACCTTTTGTGTAGGTATTAAAACCCAATGCGTAAAATCTGTGCTCATTTACTGAACAAATGATGGCTACAGCAAGCAACAGAGAGAAGTTCATTAAATAAGCAACCATTGAAACCTGAATGGTGTTTATTTCTTCAAAAGTTCTGGACATTTTTCTCTTAATCCTATCCGTTGGACAGCATTCATTTAAGTTGGCCATCAAATTGTACTACTTGGCGAAGTGCTTGAGAAAGAGAAGACTTTGGACAGTCAAAGTCATGAGAAAATAAACCATCTCCACCTACAGTGCACTGTAATCCCATTCAGAACATTCTGGTTCAAAAGCGAAGTCCACAGAAGGTGACTACTTTCTGTTTCTATGGAAACCAAAGCAGACAAATTGAGCATTTGAGTTGGATCTGATTGGAAATCAGCAACTCATACGTGCATCACATGGTTCTAATTCGTTCTTTTGATATGTCTCAGATTTTCACATGAAGGCCAAGTCCAAAAGCAAATTTTTATCTGAATTCTGATAATCTGTGTTTATAAGCCCATGAGATGGTCAACAATGAAAGACTTCTACCAGAATATGGGCACTCTTGTGGTTTTGTCAGAACAGAACAAGGAATCAAGAAGCAAAAAGGGTTACAATTAGTGAATAAACCAGTCCTATAGAAAAAAAAACTATCTGTGTATACATAAATTAATGTAATTTTATATATGTATAAATTAATGGTCTTTCTGCAAATACTTTTGACAAGTTTTTAAAAATGTTGGTATGTTTGATCAATATCAGTTAAAGTCAAATAATTTTGACCTGATCTACTTTTCTGATTATAAAATCATTTATAGTAACTAAGTCTCCATGCCTCCCTTTCCATTAATAAACAGAAAAGAATGAAGAAGAAGAACAAGAAGCAAAAATGGAACTTAAACGCAGACTCAGCAGAAAGGTGAGGAAACTATGACCATTAATTGTGTGTGTTTTGAGATGTGCTTCATTTTTTAAATGCAAATCAGCTCTCTACAGCTAAATCTGATACTTACGAATAATTATTCCTGTTAGTCCACTAACTGATCGTAGAAATTGAAGTCAATGCAATGGATACAATATGATTATCTTTATAATTGCATGTTAATTTTGATGTTAACAATCAAAAAGTTTTAAGGTGCATTTAATGATTAGGAAAATAACATGTAATCTGTGTGAAAAAAAATTGAAGTGCAAAAGGGAATAAAAAAGGGGAAAAAATACAAACTTCATCCATTTAGTGATAATCATTATTAACAATTCAGTGTTTAGTTTTTTAAAACGCTCACACTTTCCATGTAGTCTTGGAAATATTGAATAAACATCTTGTTATTACTGAAGATTTGCCACTATTCCATATCTGAGCTGGGAGAGTACTGTATTTTTTGGACTATAGATGCACCTTTTTACCACATTTTTTGCTTCAAAAGTTTTTTTCCCGCTTTCCTCCTCTAAAACCTAGGTGTAACTTATGGTGCGGACCCCAGACACACCTAGGTTTTAGAGGAGGAAAATAGGGGGAAATTTTTTGAAGCAAAAAACGTGGTAAAAAAAGTGCATCTTATAATCTGAAAAATACAGTAATTTTTTTAAGTGAACTTCATCATCCAGCCTGCCTACTGCAGTGCTACCCAAATTAACAAATGACTTACCTCGGGCAATTGTTTCCACCATCTATCAAAATATAAATCTAATGCCAGGGATATTGCTTTTTCCAGTAAGTGTTAAAATAATAATAGCCTCTGGAAAAATCAAGCACTATTGGAGCTTCTGTTTCATTATGAAGCTTCGTTTGGTGATTGTCTGGGTATCCCCTTCACCCAGGAGAAGGCAGGGTGAGTAAACCATGCTGTCCGTAATGAAGTGTGTGACCTCGCCCACAATTCTTTGGGCCGGCTGGCGAGCCTCAGCAAAAGCATCCTAAGACAGCTGAAGAAACACTCCATCCCCATGGAAAAGTTAGAGACTGTGTTTTGGGAGGTTTTGGTTTTGATTTTTAGAGGAAAAGATCCTTTATTCATCTTTTTTTCCCCTCCAATACCCTGCCTGTCAAGTAATTATCCAGCTGAGAAAGACTGTAAACTGAATTTCTAGATACGGCTCTTCTAGCATGCAGTGGTTGTTAGGTGCCAGCCACAGATAAGAAGTAGCCCCTCCTCCTCGCTCCAGGCTCGCCCCTGACATGCGTATAGTCTTCTCTGTACATCTGGGCCCTTCCAGGAGGCAACAGAGCCTGTCCTTAACTCCTGTCCCCGCCTGCCTCCACTCTCCAGAGCTCCCTGTCGGAGGTATAGGACAGTCCATATCACTGAGAGCTACCCTGCCACTGACAGGATCCTGAAGGAGAATCTCTGACCTGTGTGGCCATTGGTCACTTGGCATCTGGGCAGTCCCCAGGGCAGGGTTTTTGCACGACCTTAACTCCACCTGTCCTGGAGAGGCAGTAAGAATCTAATGATGTAGATGAGGCAGTAACTGAGAGCATGACAGAACCACTTAGATTATTCCTTCTTTTGTCCATCGCCCACCAGGGCTTTATGAACCTAGAGGGGACTGAATCGTCATATCCCAGCTCGAGTGGTTCATGGTGTAGACCCAGGCCTTCTGCAGGTCTTTGAATGCCTTGACGGTTGGAGCATTGACCGAGTTCAGCCTCTGGTTTTACTCAAGAGGAAACCAAGGCCCAGAGAAGGGGACGTTTTTAACCACAACAGCTGAGAGTGGGTGGTACCTGTTGACCAAGGGGCCATGTTTCTTCAGTCTCAGAACAATCTCTGCCTTATTTGGGGGCTTGAGAAAAGACCAAGACAAGAAAGCAAATACACACAGGGCTGGGTAGATTACATAGAAAAATAAATTCAAATAAATTCCAATTTGACAAA